>JAKSZT010054382.1:4603323-4738639 GCA_026826555.1 Tolypeutes matacus | reverse complement strand
GGCCACCTGGCCGCCCGCCCTCGCTCAGGCCGCGCGGTAAACGGGTCACAGGCGGCGGGTTGGACCGTACCGGGCGGAGCCAAGCCGCACGCCCCGCCCAGGGGGGGCCCGGACCCAGCCCGATGTTCCCCAGCACTCCCGATGTCCTCGGGTAGTCCTGGCCGCTGGGCTGCGTCCTCTCGCGGGCTGGGAACCACGGTGGGGTTGACGTCCCTGGCCGGGGGCCCTGCGCCGGTCGCCGCGCTCGGAGGGCGCACGGAGAGGTGTTGCAAGGGTACTTTTCAGAGTAGGGCCATGAGTCTCCCTAGCCACATTTGATAGTTTGTGGGGTTTTTGCCAAAATACTATCAAGTGGGATTACTGTGCCCAGCTCCAGCTGTTAGAGGTGATAGCATATCAGGGGCACTTTGGGGGCTCTTGTCAGAAGCCTTCTTTGTGGATTAACTCTGTGATGCCTGACACGGGTCACCGGCTGCTTTCTTTCTTTCCACAGCCTCGCCTTCCACTGTTTCTAAAACTGGCATATCACCTGCTCCCCACTTGCCTCTGGGTGAGAGCAAACAGTGACCCCTGACCCTGATGGATTGGAATCCCCACTCTGCAGGTATGCCGGTGGGGGTCCTGCAAGATCTAGGAGAGGGGGCTCCAGGGAAAGCTGATGTGTGTGTGTGTGTGTGGCAGAATTGCCTCCCCACACTAATATTCTCTAATCCACCAAATCCTCCAACAGGATTGTCTGTGCTTCCAAAAGCTTTTGCCTTGAGATGGGAAAACCCAATAGAAGAACGATCATTTTTCAACCAGGGGAGCCAACACTAACACTCAATGAAGTTAGTCACACAAAGGAAAGAACTCTTTCCCCCTCTCCTGGGAGAGGCCTATCAGCCCAGGGAAGGGCCAGGGCTGCCCAGACTGCCCACGCTGGGGGCCAAGCAGGGGGCGTGCAGGGAGGTGGGGGCATGCTGGGAAGCTCTCCTACCCAACCAGAGGCTAGGCTGCATCCCACAAAACAGCCCCCGCCCAGGCTGTTCATAAGCATTGCTCAGAAATCCCAGTTCCTCCCTTTTCTCTGCCCCAAAAGCCAGGGTGAGCCCTTTGGCCCAGTGAGGGAAGCTAGGAAGGGAGGGGGAACAGCTGATGGTAGAGGAGACCCTCGACTCGGCCACAGCATCTGGTGCTGCCAAAGCACCCAGGAAGCACGGTGGGAAGACATTGTGCATGGTGAAGACAGGGTGCTGCGGCCTGGGTTTGCTAAACCGCCCCATGGACACCTGCCTGCCAGGAGAACCATGGGCCTCCTCCATCGTTGACATTTAAGGCTCAAGAAGCCCACGCTTCATGCCTGTGACCTGTGGGGACAGACAGGACCTGGCTTAAAATCCTGTCTTCCTTAAGTCTGTATTAGTAAGGGGGAGGGCAATACAGCAGCCCTGAAAAGGAGGGAGAGGTAGATGTCAATGGAGGGAGACCTGCCTTTGTGTTGGCAGAGAGTAATCCTCTTCCGTGGTGAAAACAACTCGTCTCTGTTCTCACCCACTCTCCTAAGGCTCCCCGATATGCTGGTAGAGAGGGGAACGTTCCATTCCCTGTCCCCCCCCCAACCAAGTCGTCCACCTTGACGCGAAACACCTGGAACTGCAGTGCCCCGGCGTCCTGGCTGAGGTGAGCAGCAGCAGAGGAGATTGGCTTTCCGAGCAGGTGACACCGCGGAGGCCCCTCTCCTGTCACAGGTAGGCAGGCAGTCAGCTGTCACCTGGGCTCTTCTTCCTAGCTGGAAACCCAGCCCACTGCCTCTTCCTGGGAGACGAGCCCAAATACGTCTTCATCCAGGAATTCCACAGCCTCGTCTTCCACTGTTTCCACCTCAAGGCTATGAATCCCTCGTGCACGGCCACCAGAATTCTTTTTCAACCTTCGCAGGACTTACGTGGACGCCCAGCATATCCATTTTCCAAACTCTTACCAGAAAGTGGCCTGCAGACGACCAAAATATATGCCCAGTTTTTAATACAGAGCCTATGGAAACATGGAACAGAGGCCGCTTGATTCACATGGGAAGGGGGGCGGCTGGTGACGAGTCCACCGGTGGAGAGCCATGGTCCAGGGGAGGCACTGCAGGGAGGCTTCAGGGGAGGAGGGCAGTGTGGGGTTTGGGGCGAGCAATCGTAAATGCCAAGATAGTAGAGAACTTATTTCCATTAGACCATGGGGAGCCACTGAAGTCTGTTGGTTTTTTTTTTGAGAGGGAAGTGATTTATCAAATTTATGTTTTAGAAATCTCACTTTGATGCCTGTGCAGAGGGTGAGTTTGATTTTTACACTTTCCTTCAACAAATATTTACTGAGTTTGTATATCAGTGCTGTCTGATAGAAAGAGAATGCAAGCCACAGACGTAATTTTGACTCGTAGCCACGTTGAAAAAAGGTAAAAGAAACAGGTAAAATTAATTTTAGTAACATTTTCTTTTTATCCCAAAACATTAAAAATATCATTTCAACATCTGATCAATATAAAAAGTATTAAAGAGGTATTTTACATTCTTTGGCACGGAGTCTTTGAAATCCAGTGTACGTTGGACATTTACATTTATGGCACAGCTCGGTTTGGATGAGCCCCATTGCTAGGGCTCAGCAGATACATGTAATTTGTTGCTCCCATGCTGGGCAGCTTACTACTGTGCCGAATGCCAGGGACACTGCAGTCAACAAGACACAAGGTCTCTGACCTCACATAGCTGACATTCTCGTGAGGAAGACAGATATTGAAGAACTAAACAAATAATTTCCAAGAGTGATGTGTTATTAAGCAAATAGTCCTTGGTCTTCTGGTAGAGACAGGGAAGCTGCCTGAGATGGCCTGGGTCGGCTGGAGAGCCTGAGGCTGAGGCCCAAATGAGGCATCAACTGTGGGGAAATCACTGCTTGTATCAGTTCTGTTGACATAGTAGTGCTAACAAACCACTCCAAAATTGAGAGCCTTAATGTATTTATATTACAGCTCATGAGCTACAGGTCAGTTGGGCAGCTCTGGTCCCAGTTAGGCTCCCTTGTGTATCTGTGGGCAGCTGTGGGTTAGGTTAGGAGGCTCTGCCCATCCTGGTGGGCTCTCCCGTGTCTGGGGTCTGCTGTCATTGACTGTTTAGGATGCCCTAAGCTCCCATGCAGTTTCTCAGGCTAGCTCAGGCTTGTTCTGGCAGAGGCAGGGATCCAAGAGAGAATGTGGAAGAGTTCAAGGTTTCTTGAGGCTGAGGCTCAGAACTACAGCACTTGTGCCACATTTTTTTTTTTTTTTTTTTTTTTTTGGCCAAGGCAAGTTATCAGGCCAGCCCAGATTCATGAAGTGGGGAAATTAAGATTCTACCTCTTGATGGGAGGAACTGCAGAGTCACATTGTGAAAGGTGTGGGTACAGGGAGGGGTGGAAAATGGGGGCTTTTTTTTTTTTTCAATCTCCCATATTACCTAAAAAATATTTCATTTCCATCAGGTAGCTCTAAAAATTCTCAATCTATATGTGCCCAATAAAATAGCTTCAAACATAAAAGCAAAAATAGAACTATATGGAGAACGTGACAAAATTACCCCTACAATGGGAGATTTCAATGTACCCTTTGCAATTATTGATAGGTCAAGCAGACCAAAAAACTGGTAAAGATACAGAAGAGTTGAACACAATTTACCAGCTTGGCTTAATGCAGGTATCCAGTGAACAAATATATATATATATATGTTTTTTTTTTTTTTTCGGTGAGGCACACAGATAGGCTGGGCATATAGTATAGCAGTGAAAAAAGTTAACAATCCCTGTCCTCATGGTGTTTATATTCTGGTACTGTGGAGAAAAACAGCAGGGAAAGGAGTCTGGGGTACTGGGATGCAGGGGTTGTTTTTGATTTAGCAACATCAGGGGAGGCACTACTGAGAAGCAGACGCTGCAGCCAGTGCCTGGAAGAGGTGAGGGAGTGAGCCAGGAGCTGATCCTGAGGACTGGCAGTGGTGGGCTTTCTAGGGACACTCGTCAAGTAGAAAGGCCCTGAGGCCGGAGCCGGCTGGGCCGGTTCTGGTAGCAGGCAGAAGGCAGGCTTGGCGAGGTGGGAGGATACAAGATCAGAGAGGCAGGGTGGCCAGATTGAGGCTATCAGGATTGGTGATGGGAGCCCCCGGACGGCTTCTGATCAGGGGAGTGACATGAGCATTAGGGGTGAGGACCCCGGGAAGAAGAGGGCTGTTTCCAGAATTTAGCAGACAGGACTTGGCGAGGCGGGTGTCAGGTGGCCAGGTGTCTTAGAGGTTGCTGGGTACTGAGCCGCCAGGGAAAGGTTTCCTTTGCCTTGTCTTTCAACTACCAGGGCAGCAGCTTATTCCCCCAAAGGAGTCACCATCTCCGGAGAACATATTCCAATTATCCTGGAAAGCAAAGTAATTGGGATTATAATCATATTCGTCTTCTTAATTCTCAGAGTGAAAACTTATCCAAGGCAAGAACAAAAGGTAACTCCAAAAAGCACTCCCCTCTCCACTGGGAAAAACCACTGACGGAGTCACTAGGTCATGTGAAACTATTGCTAGTGAGTCTGAAGGCACTTTTCTTTCAGGATATGATCTTACACAAGAGAAGGAAATAAGGGGGGGGGGGCATTTATTCAATGAATATTTATTGAATATCTACTATGTGCCAGGCACTGTTCCAGGGGCTAGGGATAAAATAATAAGATAAAGACCATCATGGCAAAGAAAAACACATAAAACAAATATGCACAATGTGTTAGATGGGGAGAGAAATGCCCTGGAGAAAAATAAAGCAGGGATGGTGACCATTTGGGTTGGGGGTGTTGCAACTGGTCTTCGGGAAGAAAGCATCGCCTTGATGATGCCTTGATTTGGACATTTCCTCGGCCTCAAAACTGTGAGCTAAGAAATTTCAATTGTTCAAGCTAAACCATTTCATGGTATTTGCTTTACGCAGCCTAGGAAACGACAACAGGGCCTAAGTTAGGAGGGGTCTGGCATTTTTGAGGAAGTGCAAGGAGGCCAGTGTGAGCAGAGCAGAGACAAGGAAGGGAGAGAGGTGGAGGTGGGTGAGAGGTGGGGGCAGGACCTGGCCCCCATCTTGTAGGGCTCTATCACACAACCACTACAATGTGTACCCCACATCCCATGGCAAGGACAAAATGTACTGACTTCTGGTTGCCGGGGCTGAATGCTGTTAAGTTGTAATACATTTTACTACACGTTATCAGAAAGAGACTAAGAAACGTCTTAGTGACTCCGGTTCTGCTAGTTCCCAGGCCTGAGTTAGAACAGTGAGCACTGCAACTACAGAAGACTCTTCCTATAGTTTTCTTTGCAGGATTTTCTTTAACACTCAGCTAAAGAAAAGTTATATCCCCAAGGAATAATGCGTATCCCATGTTTATGAAAATAGAGCTGACTCCCTCATTAGTTGCCACACCTCAAGCAAATGCAACTCCTGCATTTCTTCACCTGTAAGAGGGATAACAGGCTGAGCAGCAAAGAAGGCCCCTTAAGAACCCAGCTGGCATCATACCCAACCCATGGGAGGTTCTTAATGTTGGCCCCTTTCCTTCCCCCATCCTAAGAAAAATATTCCATTGCAGTCAAATGCTACATTTGGGTATCTGTGCTTGTCAACCTTTACCTGTGGACCACCTGGAAGGAGGTTAAAGTGCAGATTCTGATTCAGTGGGAGTTGGGTTTCCAATCAGCTCTCCAGCTGTGTTGGTGCCCCCCCCAGAATTTAACCCTACCAAGTTCTTTTATTTAACACAACCATCACACAAAAAACTCTGTTGGAAACCTGATTTGGTTGATAGGACAGCCCTGGAGAGGGCTCCACAGATTGTCTATTTCTTTAAATAATGAGCTCTTCCTCTTTAGTTTGAAGCAGACTCACTAACCCAGCCAGGGCCTCAGCCCAGGGAGGCCAGGGCAGGATCCTTTAGTCTCCCAGGTTCAAGAAGACCTTGCAATTGTCTTGTGGCCACTTTTGGCTTTTTGATCTTAGTTTTTTTCTCTGATGGTAATTACTCCCTTAATGAGCACCCACAACCGTGTCATCGAAATAATTATAGTAAGTGCAGGCTGCACCTCTGCCAGCAATCTTAACTGATAAAACAAGATCCTATGCAATTTTTTTTCTTAAAGACAAAACTTACCCCCAAAAAACAAAAGTCCTGCAGGTACCACTGCTGACCCACCGTAGCTTCCATTCACATAAACTACAGAAGCATGGATTTATTTGAAAACAATTAGAAAGTAGTGATATGGCATTTGGGAAAATAGTAAATGTCAGAACATAAATTTTGTAAGCAGTCAGGCCAACAAAAGGGGAACAAGTCCACCACTCTCAAATCTGCCTTAAATTCCTAGTGGAAAGGGCTGCAGGATTCTCAGAACTATGTTTTCTTTATTTGGAGTTTCCCTGAATCGACTGGAGGGAGCTTGGTAACTTCTGGATGTATCCAAAGCAAATTATCCAAGGGCAGAAGAAGAGGCGGGCTCTTCACTGGAAGCAATTAGTAGTTTCCTAATTTCCCAGGTGGGTCTCCATTTAGCTGCCTTCCAAACAGCAGGGCAGTCTGAGCCCAGTGAAACTCGCACGTCTATTAAGAGAAGCCGACTGGATTGTGCTACTGTCTGGAATTCTGCTTTCCCACTGCAGCCTTTAAAACAAAACAAAACTAAAGCCCCCAACTGTCCCATTTTCTAAATAGGTAATACACCGACACGGAAAAACCTGCAACAGCACAAAAGGGTGTACACGGAAAATACAGCTTCCTTCCTGCCATCACCCCCGCCCCCACCCCCCCCGAGGCAACCAGTGGCTCATTTCTTCACTTTTTATTTTGGAAAATTTCAGACGTACAAGTAGAGAGACCGGTGTGAGCCGAGGCGCACGCGTCCCGCCGTCTTGCTTCGTTCCCCGCTCCCTCCACTTGCTGGGGTTTTTTAAAGTAAACAGCAGGCACCAGATCATTCTGCTCGTCAAAGTTTCGGCAGGGCGGGCGAAGGGTGCACGACGGCAGTTAAGGGCCGAGCGGCTGGGGGGGCGCTGGCCGCCCGGCCCCCCGCACATGGCTCCCGCCGAGGTCCGCGCCCGCAGGCGGCTGCAGGCGCCTCCGAGCTTGATCTCCCACCTCCCCCTCCCGGCGCCCGCAGGCCCCACGCAGCTGCAAACCCTCCGTCCCCAGACGCCGGCGGGTCCCTGGGGGGGAAGCGATTGACACAGCTGCCTGCACTGCGCCCCAGGCCCTCTCTCCGCGGCACCTGGCTCCTGGCGGCGCCGGGAGCCACCACTGCCTCCCGAGCCCCGGCGGGCCAGGCCCGCGGTGACCGCTCCTCCCGCCACCGCCCGCTCCCGCGCCCCACGCTCCACGCTCGGCCCCGCGGCCTCGCGGACCGGGACTACAAGTCCCGTCGGGCCCCGCGGCCTGGCCAATGGCGGGTCCCGGAGCATGCGGAGCGCGGCGCCTGCGCGGCGGTTTGAGTAAGGGGCCGCGCGATTGGCTGCAGGGTCAGGAGGCCGCGCGGGGCCTGTGGGAAGCGGAGTGACGGAGCGAGCGGCTGTTGGAGGAAGGAGGTGGGGGCCGGGAGCGCAAATGGCGTTGAGATGGTCCAGGGCCCTGTTCAAACTCCAGCGCTGACCATTCACCGGCGGAAGCGGCGGCGCAGGAGGTGGCGGCGGCCCAGCGGGGGCGCGGAGCGGGCTCCGGTACCGGCTCCGGCGGCGGCGGCCAGGGAGGCCTAGGCCCGGCCCGGCCGGCGGCGGTCCAGGCGGGGAGGGAAGTTGCGGGGCCGCCGCTCCCCCCCCTCCCGGGTTTCCTATTTACCGACAGCGGAGGCTCGGGCTCTGACGGTGGCGGAGCCTCCTTCCTCCCTTCGCGCACCGGCTGGCCCTGCACCCCGCGCGGGGCTCCCGCGCCCGCCCGTGGGCCGTTGGGAGCGGGAGAGGCGGAGGCGGCCCGAGGCCAGAGCACCCGCCAGGCGCCGAGGGTAAGTGAGGGCTCGAGCGGCCGCCTAGGCCCGGAGCGAGCCGCGGCCGGTGGGGACAGGGGACTGCAGCCTGACCATCGCACGCCCCGGGTCTCTGAGGAAGTTGGGCCGGGCAGCGACCCGGAGAACTCTGTCTTTCCTCTTTTATTTTCCTTTCTCGGAGTTCTTCCTGGGCGGCTGCTAGTTTAACTTCCCTCCCCAACCCCGGCCGAGTGTGGTGAATTCAGCCCCGAATGCCTTCCTGCGTCTGTCTCTGCTCCTGACCGCCGCAGAGGCCTTCCCCTGCCCCGGGGACTCGGTGGCAGAGGCTTCCGGGGCGTCGGAGGCGACCTCCCTTTCCTGGGTGGTGGGGGTGGGGAGCAGGAAAGTTGCGGGAGCTCACTCGCCCGGGGGGAGCTCCTCGCGCTGCTCGCTTCCGCACCGCGCGCCCCCAGGTGAGGTTTTCTTGGTGCCCAGTTTTGCTCCTTCCGGCTTTCCTTCCCTTACGGAAGCCCCAGAGCCCCTAGGGGCCGGAAAGACGCTGGGTTTGGACCAGGTTTAAGTGTGAGGACTTTTCATATGCCAGCGCACTTCCTTGAAAACTCGACCCGGCTTTGGGCAGAGGCAAAGGCCCAACGACCGAGTAGGCTTCGTTGTGAATCATTCTTTCGCTTGTAGTTTCCTTTGGAGTTTGGAGCCTGAATAAGAGAAAGCCTGTGTACCTGAGGCCCAGTTTCAATTATGATGTCAAAATCTGCCTGCCACACTTATTTTTGAATGTATACGTACTTTACTCTCTCTCTTAGATAATGCCGTTGCATTATCTGAGCCGTGACATTTTTGTTTCCGAACATTTTATTATGGAAAACTATCAAGGAAATAAAAAATAAGGGAGTATTATATAGTAAACTCCCATCTGCTCATTGCTCAGATTTCCAACCGCTATTAACTCTTAACCAAATTTGTTTCACCTACACA
Source organism: Tolypeutes matacus (assembly GCA_026826555.1). Classification (NCBI taxonomy): domain Eukaryota; kingdom Metazoa; phylum Chordata; class Mammalia; order Cingulata; family Chlamyphoridae; genus Tolypeutes; species Tolypeutes matacus. The sequence goes on along the minus strand of JAKSZT010054382.1, from coordinate 4,729,670 downwards.
CTTCCCGTTCCGCACCCCTTAATGTTAGGGGAAAAAAAATCTTCGACATTATTTCATCATTAAAATATTTACAGTATGTATATGTGAAAGACCTGGACTCTATTGAAAATACGTAACCACAATATTATCACACTTAAAGTAACAACTCCTAAATATTAAATATCCATCTACATCTACAAGGTCTATTTCTGGACTTTAAACCTTCAACAGTGGTTTGTTGTGGTTCTAGTACCATATTTACAATGAGTTTTTTTGCTGTGGGCCTAAAGGAGATCAAGTCTAGTTTTTGGTTTGGACTTCAGTCAGCGTTTTTTTGGTGATGACCCCTTTGAGTGCATCCAGCCTTGCAGATGTGTATGTAAATGCACATCTCCAGATCAGGACTTTACGTTCTTGAAGGAATGAAGAGAAATGACTTCATTTTTGTTGTCTGTGTTAGCTGTCCAGTGTACTTAGTTTTGTTTAAGCTGTATTTAGAAAGAAAACAAGATTCTTCAGTGTAAATTAGTACAAGGGGAACTAGGTCTCCCTCAGGAAAAAGTTTACTGACATTTTAAAAGGCCCTCAACTTTTCTCAACACAGATGTGATTGATGACTAAATTAATCATTATTTTGTCAAAATGGAATTGGCTTCTAACCAACTGTGAAAGGGAGAGAGAGTCCTTTACTGAATACACATGAAACTAACTTGGACAGTGATTCACTATAAATTGTAAGAATTTAAGTTAATAAAGGGAAAATCTATTTAAAGTATAACTCAAAACATATTTAAAGTATAGGTCAAATATTATTGCAGTTGTATTTTACGTTTTAAAGTAATGAAGATTTTTAAGCCCCTAGGCAACTGTTCTAAAACTTTTATTTATATTTAATATGTTGGTATTTAAATTCCAGAAGTTCAAAGGATAAGAAATGTTGATAGTAAGAAGTGTTGAAAAAGTGCTGTAACCTGCTTTGGAAAATATTTGGCTTTTGACTTACTGACCTGACAATTTTTTTTTTTTTTTTTTACTTTTGCCCTAGTACCTGTGGTTATGTACTCAGGGGCTTCTGTAAAGGAAGGAGAGCCAGAAGGAGCTAATCTAGTACATGCTGTTATCCAGATATGTGGATCAGTTTAGCCTTTATAAAACTAAGAGGAAAATAAAGGTTATGTGTTTCTGTTGCTTTAATAGTCCAAGGAACAGTATAGCATGCAGAAGTTCACCAGCTCCAGAAAATGAAACTCAACAAAGCACAGCACTGCAGGGACAAGGAAGGGATAAGGATGGTTTCTTGAGCTTAGGAAGATGACCATCTAAGGAACACTTCCCAAGTTACAGTCCAAATTACATTACACCCAGAGTCAGAATCCTCAGGGTTGGGTTAAAAGGTTCTGGTTTTAATAGACAACGTAACACCATTTTTCCTACCTTTTTTCTTCATTTGAATAAGTGCTCTGAAAAAATGGGCATTTTGTGCGTTTTTAAGATTTTATATTACCCTATTCAGATTATTTTTTTACACTTTTTATTTTGGAGAATTTCATATATACAAATAGAGAGACTGGTATGAGCCTGCTATTTCTGAGAATAGCAGACTGATGCATTTAAAACTTAAAAAAGATGTTTTACTATAAGTGGTTTTGTGGATGCCATTTTATAAATTGGTTGGTCATTGTGCTTTTTCACTTTGTGAGGAGTATATGAATATATCTTTGTAAAAATAAAATGAGTGCTTCTCTTTACACCTTCTCTCCCTGTATTTATTAAATCATTTTTAATAATTTGTGTATTGAATGTTGAATAGTAAGATGGGGAAAATCTCCATGTTCTTATTTTTATATGTAGTATTTAACACTTGTTAAATATTTGGTGGTTATTTATTTTCTTCATTTTTTTTCCCTGCAGAGAATATGAAACAAGTATCAAAATGACATCCAGATTTGGGAAAACATACAGTAGGAAAGGAGGAAATGGCAGTTCAAAATTTGATGAAGTCTTTTCCAACAAACGGACCACCCTTAGTACCAAATGGGGAGAGACCACATTTATGGCTAAATTAGGGCAGAAGAGGCCCACTTTCAAGCCAGATATCCAAGAAATTCCGAAGAAACCTAAGTTGGAAGAAGAAAATAGTGGAGATCCTTTTGGATTTGATAGTGATGATGAGTCTCTACCAGTTTCTTCAAAGAATTTAGCCCAGAGTAAGGGTTCCTCTCATTCAGAAGCTAATGAAGCTGCTCAGCTGGAAGATACCACTTCTGTACTTGAAGCCAATAGCAAAATTACTTATCCAGTGGGTGAAGACAGTGTTGTAGCTGATAAATGCTTACCTTTGGAAGATACTTTGGTTGGAAAAGAAAAGAGCACAAACCGTATCTTAGAAGATGATACAAGCAAAAGTAGCTGTTCTAAATTAATGACTTCCGGTAAGTTTTGCTTTTCTTTATTCTAATCCAAGAGAACTTCATGCAAACCATTTAGTTAAGTGATGTAAATTCTAAAGTATACTTCTTGGGTTTTCTTTCTGCATTTAAGATTAATGGGGGACTATTGATATTTTATAAAGGAAATTTAAAAACTTTAAAGAAACCAGTTAGGGTTGAAATTTTATTTAAACAACTTGGATATTTATGCTTTTAGACTATTCCCTAAGATACATTTTGGGAACAGGCTTTCATAAATCCCTAAGGCAATGCCAATAAGAAACATCTCTTTTTTGTTAGTTAAGGTCACACAGTATCTCATTTCTTTTATTGTGGAAGATTTGGATGGTTACGGATAATGAAAATGATATGAACATTTACAATGAAGATTAGGTTTAGGAGTGTTAGACTCCTCCAAAACTGATTCAGAAAGATTAAGGAGGTATTGGGTGGAAACATTGATGAATTGAACTTTATTGCAAATTGAGCTTAGTTTGGAGCCTGTTTGGAGCTAGTAGCAATTTGTACTAATAGGTTTTAATCCACAAAACTGGTTGTATTTTTGAAATATTAATTTGTAACTCTGAAATCTAATACTCCCATAAAATAATAAATTTTATCAGTTATACCCCTCACTTCTGTAAATGAGAGACTGGGAAATAAATGATAAAGATGCAATGAACTGAAAGACTGAAATGCTAAGAATGGAGGTGGCAGGGAGGAGAGAGATTGCCATATCAGCAGTAGGACAAGGACAGTCACTGTAGTTGAAAACAAACCTTAGTTCTCAACTTCTTGGCAGTCAAAATAGAGTGTAAGAAAGGTTATATAGATCTCATATTTTGGAAGGAAGAAAAGACATTTAAACTTTCCTAGTACTGAATTCTTAAGAGGAGTTTGTGCTTTGGAGGCTTAATATAAGGCACATTAAACAGCATAATGGACTGTGCCTTGCATAATTTTGCTAAAAGTGCTGAGCATCTTTCTCTCTTTTTTTTTTTTCTTAATGTCTCACCCTTGCATGAGAGGATGAGCCAGCTGTTACTGTCATTCTCTTTATCCTCCCAGTTAGTTGTGATTTAGCTGTCCTTACTGCTTTGCGCACATTTTTTCTGAAACATTGTTCATAAGTTAAGGATAGATTAAATCTTCATTTAAAAAAACAAACACCGAGCATGGAGACTGTTTTTAAGGCAGCTCCTAAAATGAATTATAATCCTAGAATTATTGCACTAAAGTGAATTTTTACTTAGTTCTCTTCACTTTATAGGTGAAGGTCTGAGCTCTGCTGGTGGCTGAATTGGAAATAGATTTAGATTTACTGATTGGTTTTCAATATGTTGAGTACCGACTGTGTGTCAGCTGCCATGCCAGTCTCTGGGAGTGCTGTTTCACTCCAATTAAGTAGTGTTCTCACTGCCGAATCTTGTTGTTGCCCAATACTTAATTTGGGACAGGTAGGCTGGAGGAAGGAAAGTGAGACTGGGGAAGGGGTGACATGGTCAGGGAAGCAAGATGTAGGCTTCCCTCAGTGCTGGCTTGTGGAGAATGGGGTATTATGAAAGGTATCCTGGTAACAGGATATCAGTAGGGATGAATTCTTCGGTAAAGGGGAAACAGGAGCTTGATAGTTAATATTCATAGGCAGCAATTGCTTAGGTTGTTTTGCTGATGGAATATATCTATGTATGTCCAAACTGCCAGTTAAAGTTGGTTGGTGGGACCTGGAAACATAGTTTTGTGTAGAAATGAGGTATTAGTTTCCCAGTCTAATGTAGCTAAATTGTAGTTCTGATGGGGATACAGTGGGCTGACTGTGGAAACTCAAACTCCATTATAATGGGTCTGTGAGGAGAAAATGTATACTAAAATACAGAAAAATAGATGTCCAGGCACATCACGCCTCTCTTCTTCCTCCTCGCACACAGGCGCCCTTAATGGGAAGGTACTGGTGTGGAGCATTAGGAATATTTCCTTTTATTTCCCCCCTTCCTCTCCTTTAGCCATCCAGAGCTGCCTACTGGCAGCCCCCTGTAGGAAAAGAAGGGAATTTTGGGTGTATTTAATTATCCTATCCCTACCTAACCACTGCAAGTTAGCTTTTCTAATAATAAACCGTCAATAAGTTTGTATGTTTATAAGTTGATTATAGTTCTGGGAATGCTTATATACTTTTGTTTTTGTTTTGTTTTTTTCTTTTTCTTTTTTATTTTCTGCTTATATACTTTTTGACCTTTTTCTTTTGCCCCTCCCTGCTAAAATTTGGGCATTTCCTTTGTACCTTGACTTTTCTTCCATTATGTTTGTTAGATTGTCTTTGCCTTTGATTTTAGTTGACATTTAGAAACCCATACCTAAGTTTTGGATAAGGGATCTCTATAAATCTGAAGTGGTTCCTAATCTTTTTTGAATTAGGACCATTTTGAAAATGATGGAAGCTTCAGACCCTTTCTCCAGAGAAAAGTGCTTGTATACCTCTTTTAGACACCTAATATTCTTTATTTTAAAGATTTTATAAGAGTACTTTTTAAAAATTTATCATTGTAATATTTAATTATATTACATATAATTCTTTAAATGGTATATATTTTTAATAATATATATATATATATGAATACATGTGCACCATAATCTCTTAACAAATTGTCGATTCCTGGAAATTTATCCAGTTTTCACTAATATATAACAGTACTTTCTGAAAAAATGGTGGCCAGTTTGAAGCAGGAACTGTGGATGAGGTCATGATAAAACACATAATGGCTGCTGTTTTCCAGACAGATGCTTGATGATACCAGAACTGAGAAACAGGTTACTAACTGGATGAGAACTGCAGGGAAGGCCTGAGTTCCTGAAATGTCCTAACCCTTAAATTTTAAAAACTTTGATTATGGAAATATCTAGCACAAAAATAGAATAATAAAAGAACCTCCATATGTCCATTAGCCAGCCTCAACAATTGTCAGTATATGGCAAATCTTGTTTCTCCTATTTTATACACTGCTCTCCTCCACCTCCCATTCTCTACCCCTTGGATTATTTTAAAGCAAATTCAGGATTTCTTATTTCATCTGTAGATACTTCAGTATTTAATCTTTAATTTAAAAAACATTTAAGGGGGTCGGATGTGGCTCAACTGGTTGGGCGTCCGTCTCCCATATGGAGGGACCCGGGTTTGATCCCAGGGACCTCCCGGTTTAAAAAAAAAAAAAAATTTAAAAAAATTGGAAAAACATTCTGATTGCAGTCACTGTTAGAGTCAGTAGGTGTTCTCCAGGTGTGCCACTTAAAAATGATGATTAGCAATGTTAAAGATTAGCTCTTTTAAGAGATCTTGGGGTATTCTTTAAAGTTTGGAATCCAGTACTGTGTGCATTAGGGTTAAAACAAGGCTTCTCTTGCCTTTTATGTGTGACTATTTAATTTGCCTTTCCTTTTCCATCTTTGAGCTGTCTACTACAAGTTTTTAATCTGGCTTCTAGAATAAAGTGTGCAGAAACTTGTATTTCAGCTTGGCACACTTTCCTTGCCAGCCAGCTGGGAGTCAGTCTACACAGCCTGCCAAATACTGAGATAACTAAGGCATAGGCTCTTAATTTGCATGACTGGTTTTGTAGCCAATAATTTTTTTCCATTTGCTTAAAGCTCTACTGAGTATTTGTGTGAGTAAGAGGGCACGGTATTGTCGGGAAATTAAGAACTTTGATTTAGAACTAAAGGTGAGTTTTAGAAAGGAAAATGAGTTACTATATTCCTGCAAGTTTAAAGTAGGATAGAGATTTATGACCTAGATGAGATTGTCAGCTACTTATTATTGGTTAAAGTACAGGTGATTAATAAAGATTATTAAAGAACACTGGATGTATAGTATCCACAACAGTTCCTTGCCTTTATTTAGAAACTGAATGTATTTGTTGTATAGAGAATATAATTGAGATACCTAAAATCAGCTTCTTTTAAGAGAAGTGGATGAGACCTATTATTTATTATGTTCCTTCTTGTGCTGGGCCGTTTACCTATCAATTTCACCTTAACCACATCCATATAAGGCAGGCTTTATTCCCATTTTTTTTGAGGGGAAAGCACAGTTCAGAGAGGTTGAATAACTTGAACTAGTAAGTGGAAGATCTGAGAAACATTCAAAATAGGTGTTTTTCCTATAATGTTGCTGTATTCTGATGTGAATGAACTTAATTTTGTGATATTTAGAGCCATATATTTAAAATAACAGTTTAGTTTTGACAAGGAGCAAATCATGGATTCCTTCTTGCTTCTGTTTAAAGAATTTTCTTTTTAATAAAAATAATGGCCAAACTATTTTTTAATACTTAGCAAATAAAGCTCACCTTATTTTTACAGGTACTAGCTATCCTCTACTTCTTAATTTCTTGTGCTGTATACAAAGGATACTCAGTAATATGCAAATGCTGAAAGAGGAGCTGTAATTTTAAGGAAATTCACCAGTTTAAAGTAAAATTTTTATTTCTTGTAAAAGATTTTCTGAAGTAAAAGGACGTTCATTCTCAAGGTTTAAGTGATGACATAAGTGCAGATGACCACTAACAGATTTCACCTCAATCTAGGTTGTCTGCCAGCCATGGCGTAGTATGTGGAAAGCATAAACATAATCTGCGCCTTCGAGGAATAGAGCTATGGACTTTCTGCAGGCCATGATAAGTAACTGATTCTAAAACAGTGACAGCACATTTGTATAATACTTTGTTTTTTAGAGCTTTTTCCTCATACATCCCTTACTCTTAGAATTTAGAGCCAGATGATTCTTCATGAGTATTTCTGGTCCAGCCCTTGATCCTTTAGGAAGTGGACTTCAAACTTGTCCAGATCTCTGATGAGAGGAGGATGAATTTGTTCATAGGAAGGTCTGGGGAATGCCATCCTTCAACCACCCGGCTGTTATTTTAGTTATTTAGTGTCTCCTATAATACGTTGAGTGTTAGTTGTGTCCAAGAACAAAAAAGACAACAGTTCTTGCCTTTTTACATTTAGTGGGGAAGACATATTGAATAAAGAATATCAAGTGCACTGAAAATTAAGGAAAAATATAGGGTGTTCTGGGAAGAGATAATAGGCTTACTTCCCTGGTCTTGGTGGGAGTTGGGGGCAAGGCTGACATTTAACCGAAGACTTTTTGGGTGCACTGAGAGAGGATGCATATTAGTGATTGGTGACATGGGCGATGAGGAAGAAGGAGACATGACATCAAGAATAATTCTTAGTAGTTGAGCAGATGTCAGTATCATTCACTGAGATAGCGGGACATTTTGAGGGAAAGATCATAAGTTCAGTTTTGGATACACTGAGTTTGAGATGTGTTCAAGAGGCAATTGGGGGAAACGGATGTGGCTCAAGCCATTGGGCTCCTGTCTACCATATAGGAGGTCCAGGGTTCGATTCCTGGGGCCTCCTGGTGAAAGGCAAGCTGGCCCAGCAGAGAGTTGGCGCAGCAAGATGATGCAACAAAAAGAGGCACAAAAGAGAGACAATAAGAGATGCAGCAGACCAGGGAGCTGAGGTGGCGCAAGAGATTGAGCGTCTCTCTCCCACTCCAGAAGGTCCCAGGATCGGTTCCCAGTGCTGCTTAAAGAGAAGACAAGCAGACACAGAATAACATGCAGAGAGCAGACAGCGAGTGCAAAACAGTGGGGATGGGGAGGGGATAAATAAATCAATTAAAAAAAAAAAAGGCAGTTGGATCTGCCAGTATGGACCTTAGAGATGATAAATTTGAGATTTTGCTTATAAACATAACTTGAAAGTATAGGATTAGATGATGTCATTAAGGATAGTATGAGAGGAAAAAAGTATTAGGACTGAGCTTTGAAGAACTTCTAATACTGAATGGATGAAGAGAAGTGGTAGAAAAACTAGGAAAGGAAATTGAGTAGCACCTTAAGGAAAATCAAGCCAGCAGAAAAGTGTTTCATGAAAGGATCAACTGAATTGGAATGCTGCTACAACTACAAAGTCAGCTTAAATGAGGACTGGAAGGCAGACATTGGATTTTATGACTTGGATTGGACTAGTTTGAGGAGTGAGTGTCAGGTGAGGAAATGGGAATAGTAAGTATACATAAGTTAAAGATGTTTGAAGAGGAGGAAAAAAAGGTCTACTGGAGGGGCTGAGGGGTTTTGGAAGTTTTTTTTTTTTTTTTTTTTTTTTAAAGATTTTTATTTATTTATTCATTTATTCCCCCCTTGCTGCTTGTGCTCGCCGGGTCAGCCAACCACGCCGTGCGGGCGGGCCTGCCCCCACCAGGAGGCCCCGGGAACCGAACCCGAGGCCTCCCATATGGTAAACGGGAGCCCCACTGATTGAGCCACAGCCGCTTCCCTTGAAAGTTTTAATGCATGGGAGAGCCTTGGCGCATGGCATCCAAAGCATAGAGGGAGGGACTGGTCTTGGGAGAAGGGATGATGCGTGTCCTGGACAGGAGCAAAGATGGATGAAATGTGAGGTTCGTGTGAGGACAGAAAGTAAGATGGTTTATGTCCGAAAGTTTCATGTTGTTCCCGCCCCCTCCCCCAAAGTGACAGAAGAGAGTATCTCTGAGAAGGAAAAAGAATGACTGGGTAGTATGGGGGCTTGAAGGAAAGGGGCAGAGGGTTCAAAGATATGTAGCAGGAAGTGGAGGAGTTAGCTCTCTAGAGAGAAAGTAGACTTGCTGGATATTGTTTAGGGTTGAAGTTGGTCTCACTAAAAACTCATGGTCCCTGGTTTACCCATTGTGTGTGGGGATGTTTCTCCAACCTCCTTTAGTAGGCCCCATTAGCTGGAACCTGCACAGAATGCAGAATTAGAATCATCCTGTATTGGCATGTGTGTGTGTGTGTGTGTAAGTTTTCATTTCTCTGGGTTAAATGCCCAGGAGTGCGACTGATGGATCATATGATAATTGCACGTTTAGTTTTTTTTAAAAAACTGCCTAACTATTTTCCAAAGTGGCTGTTCTGTTTCCATTCCCATCAGTAATGTGTAAGAGATCAGTTTCTCCCATGCCTGCCAGCATTTGATACTGTCACTATTATTATTTTAATTAGGAAGTACCAGGGATTGAACTCAGGACCTCATACATGGGAAGCAGGTACTCAACCACTGAGCTTCATCTGCTCCCCAATGAGAGTTGCATCTTTCGTTTGATTTTTAGGAGATACCAGGGATCAAACCCCGGACTTTGTACATGGGAAGCAGGCACTCAACCACTTGAGCTACATCCGCTCTCCCTATATTGGCATTTTGTCAGACAACATGTGGAATGATAAGGTAGAGAAGCAAGAGAATTTGGGATATTGGCATGAGAGTCATTGAAATGATGGACTGTGGAATTTAAGCTGTTGAGGAACCGGACAGGAATGGTGGGTAGGAGAAAGGAGAGAAGGAGGGGATCATATACTGCTAGTCTTATCAATTAAAGTAAAAAATGGGAGTACTTGAACAAACAAGTTGGATGGTTGGTAGGTTTTGATGAAAAACATGGGTTATCTGATTTTAACATAGAAGAGGTAAAGCATTTTGGGATGATGACTAAGTTCCTGGGTAAAATTCTGAGAACTGAGATGGAATGTGGAGAAGACCATTAATGATGGAAGAAGGTTAAAGAACTGGGAGGCCAGGGGTTGGGAATCTGATGGAATTCAAGATGATAGCAAACCTGGGATGATGGAGTAATTATAAATCTGGTGCAAAATTCTAAAAGAATAAAGAGCTTGTTAGATGACAGAGAGGAGGAGGATTAGAGGGAACTAGCTAGGTGGCACAAGCTTCAAAAGAACGGACTTTTTATAAGAGAGTAGAAGAGGAACAGTTTTATAGAGGAGGCTCTATAAAGAGTCAGCATTCCTCTGACCGCAGACCATTTTACCCTGAAATAATAGAGAGGACTGCAGGAAAAGAAGCATCCTTTGGTTTCAGCTGGAGCAAGGAAGTGGTAGAGGAAACGAACCCCAGCTATATGAGTGTGTGCTGATTACTGAGGCTCCAGGACCAGAGTTAAAGAGGGCATTTGGTGGTTGTGGGTTGAATTAGGAGATGGGGAGGAAGTACAGATGCATTGTGAGTCTCAGAGTATAGGAGATCTGAGATGGGTGACAAAATGGGTTTACATTTTGGATCATGACCCAGAGAAATGGATAAGAGGCATGGTGGTTTTGATGCCAAATTTTCCTGGAGCATTGGTTATCAAACTTTGTTCACCCCTTGCCTAAAGGTTTTGAGAAACTCTGTCCCTGTTTCATACATCCCCCACCCCCACATATTTTTAAGTTTACATCTTTAGCGGTCTTGGTCATGCCTGACAGGAAACACATGGCATAGCCAAATTAGGGTAATACAAGGAGGGTTTGTTTGTTTTTTTAGGAGGTACTGGGAATTGAATCTGGAACCTTGTATGTGGGAAGCAGGCACTCAACCACTGAGCTACACCTGCTCCCCAGGAGGGTTTATTTCTAGAGGGCTTATTTATAAAGGTGTGGAGGAGTGTAGGAAAACCTCAAGGGATGGTTAGTTGCTGTGGAGGTATTACCACCCCAGGCCCAAAGTGACAAGGGGTTATCTGAACCATGTTGAGGAGACCACCTTGAGAGCAGTATCCTTGGAGGAATAAAATAACCAGACCTAACCCTCCTCCTTTCCTCCTCTTTCCTGCTGGGATTCCTCACTGGCAAACTCAGTGGAAGACCAAGGGTAAGGAAACCTCTTGGTACTGGTCAGCTTTCTGGGGACATTAGAGTGGAGAGTGGGTCTAGAAGGACAAATGAAAGATAGCTGGCACAGTGTCTTAAAAAAATTGTCATGCCTATTGAGGTAAAATTGACCCACAGTGAATTCACTCTTTTAAGGTATAACGTGTTACAGATATTGGCAACATACACAGTTAGGTAACCACCATACCACCTCAGAAAGTTCCCCTGTGCTCCTTTATGGTCAGTCCCACCTCAGCCTCTACCCCCTGGCAATCACTGATGTGTTTTCTGTTCCTTTAGTTTTATCTTTTCCAGAACTGTCATATAAGTGGGATCATATAATATGTAGCCTTCTTTCATTTAGCATGTGCTTTTGAGATTATTCGATGTTGTTTTTTGAGATTATTCCATGTTGTTGCACATTGTCAGTGGTTTCTTCCTTTTTATTGCCACATAGTATTCCATCATACAGATTATGCCACAGTCCATTTGCATTTGAAGGACATTTGGGTGGTGTCTAGTTTTTGGTAATTATTAATAAAGCTTTTATAAACATTCACATTTAGGTTTTTGAATAGGTTTATGTCCCAGGTTCTTTTGGGTAAATACTTTGTGTGGGATTGCTGGTCAGGAAAATATTCATCTTAAATTTAAGTGTTGACATTTTAAAATAAAACTACCAATTGCAATTTAGTTATCATAGTGATGTCTTTTAACTTTTTTTTTTTGTAAAATTAAACAGATACAAAAAACTGCACAAACATGTTTAGCTTCATGGATTTTATTGTAAGAGCAACACCCTTACGATCACCAACCAGGTCGAGAAGAAGCAGTTTTACCAGCCGCTCCAGAAGCTCCTCTGTATCCCTTCCAGATTGCAACTTCCTCCTCACCCCCAGAATAACCACAGTTTTGTCTTTTGTAATCATCACCTCCTTGCTTGCAAATGCCATAATATTTACTGTTTGCTTTTATACATTAAAAAGAAAAAACACACAAAAACAAGGGTCTTTAACAGATTTATGACCTTTTTCATTTTGAAATTAGATTTCTTTTCCTACTTTCCCTTCAGAATTTCATCCTAGTGAATATATGCTTACTCTTTTAGTGGTCATTCTTTTCATAATTTTTTGTTAAATAAATATATGTATGCATTTAAATTAAAAAAAATTTTCTGTCTGTAATGCTTTAAGTATTTAAAAAATTCCTTTGGATTAAGTTACGACCACAATTATTAGCTCACAATTGATTTTAAAAAATGAATACTATACATTTCAATGGTAAAAATTTCCTGGACATGCACCTCTTAATGAGATGAGTGGATAATTTTTAATTAGATCACATGTATGTGGGTGAAAATTATTGCTAGAATAAGAAAAGCTTTTGCATTCTAGTCCGGCTTTTTAAATACATGTAAATATCGAGAAGCCTTTTTGCCAAAAGTGAGATAGGAATGGAAAGAGTTTTGTTACAGCAGCTTCTTTGTATGTGTGTGTCCAGCTTCAATAAACTTCAATCGTAGTTTCATTTTTATCCCTGCCTCTAGTCCCTTTCCATGATGGATTATTTTTTTTTTAAAGATTTATTTATTTATTTATTCATTTATCCCCCCCTTGCTGCTTGTGCTCGCTGGGTCAGCTAACCACGCCGTGCGGGCGGGCTTGCCTTCACCAGGAGGCCCCGGGAACCGAACCCGGGGCCTCCCATATGGTAAACGGGAGCCCTACTGATTGAGCCACAGCCGCTTCCCTTGATGGATTATTTTGAAGCAAGTTCCAGACGTTGTATTTCATCCATAAATAGTATAATTCTTTCACAGATACGAACTCTACAAAAATAAAAGCAAACCATTGTTGTACCTTAGTAATTTTCCTTTGTCATTTTTTTCTAAAGATTTATATATTTATTACTCCCCATCCCCCATTGTTTGCACTCACTGTCTGCTCTCTGTGTCTGTTCGTTTTCTGCTTTCCGTGTCTGCTCCTCTTCATTTTTTAGGAGGCACTGGCAACCGAACCCAGGACCTCCCATATGGGAGGGAGGCACCCAATCACTTGAGCCATCTCTGCTCCCTGCTTGTTGTGTCTCTCATTGTGTTTCCTCATTGCATCATCTCATTGCATCATCTTGTTGTGTCAGCTTGCTGTCTTGCTTGTCTAAAGAAGGCACCGGGAACGGAACCTGGGTCCTCCCATGTGGTAGGTGGGCGCCCAACTGCTTGAGCCACATCTGCTTCCCTTACCTTTGTCATTTTTTAAACTTTAAGCTTTTGAATAGGTAATATATGTATGATATAAAATTCAAGGGGCACAAAGGAAAGGCTTTACCCCCACCCTTCAGCCATTCCCACCCCTAAGGGCTACTGCATCTGTGCATATGTAGAACTGACTCATTGTTAACAGCTGCATAGTATTCCGGCAAATGGCTGTATAGTAATTTTATTCTAAATTTTAAATGGTATTACCATATTGCTCTCTCTAGAGGCTGTACTAAGATATGCTCTCACAAAAATATAGTTTTATTTATTTGTATTGCTCTGCAGTATTTCTTTGTGTGGACAGATCACAATATATGTAATGATGTGTATTCTGTTTTCGTTGGGTGCAGTGTTCTATATATGTCTGTTAGGTCTAGTTGGTTTAGTGTATCATTCAAGTCCTGTATTGTCCTGTTGATCTTCTGACTAGATACTCTATCCATTATTGAGAGTGGTATGTTAAAAGAGCTCTACTATTAATGTAGAACTGTCAATTTCTTCCTTCAAACCTGTTAGTATTTGCTTCATGTATTTTGGGGCTCAGCTCTTAGGTGCATATATATTTATAATTGTTACGTCTAATTGTTAATAGGTATTTGGGTTTCAGTTTTTTGGAATGATGTTGCTGTGAGCATGCTTCTATGTCAAACCATCTGGAATTGCTATATTTGATCATTTTAAAAATGGAAGTTTCATATGGTTCACTTTAATATATGTCTTTTGGTGCACGTATGCATGTGTTTCTACTAGAGAAGCACATCTAAGTGGAATTTCTGGGCTTTTGCGGACAGTGCCAAAGTGGTTGTTTTGTTTTCCACACCCACCAGTTGAAGCTGCTGTATCTGTTCCCACAATATTTTGAATTTTGAGTTGTGGAGTGGTATCTCATGGTTGTGGAGTGGTTTCTCATTATGGCTTTAATTTGCATATTCCTAATGACTAATAAGTGTAAGTACCTTTTTATATGTTCATATGTCTATTGACCATTTTTCTATTTTGGATAGTCTTTATTATCGAGTTGTAGGCATTCTTTATATATTCTCAGGACTCCACACTGTAGTTTGTCCTGTTCTCCTTAATTTTGGTTTCTTTTTTTACGAGGTTACTGGGGAATGAACCTGGGACCTTGTACATGCGAAGCAGGCACTCAACCACTGAGCTACACCTTCTCCCCTAATTGTTTTTGATGGACAGAAGATCTTAATTTTAATAAAATTAAATTTCTTTCTTTCTTTTTTTTTAATTATCATTAATGCTTTTTGTATCTTGTTAAAGAAATCCTTCCTTGCTTGAGGCCGTGAAGATATTCTTTTATAATATAAACTCTTTACATTTTCCCACTACTATTTAGGTCTTTAATTCAGCTGGAATTTGTAGGTACTTCTCCCCCCCCCCCCACACACACACCTTTTATTAGTGAAGTTGTGGGTTTACAGAACTATTATGTACAAAATCCAGGATTCCCATATACTCACCCAACCACCACCACCTTGCACTGGTGTGTAACATTTGTTGGAATTGATGATAGCACATTTTTTATAATTGAACTATTAATTAAAGTCCACGTTTGTGTCATACTGAGAAAGGACTTTCCCTTTTGGGGTACAATGTATTTATAAAATTCACTTTTTACTATAGTTAGTAATATATATATATTTGGTTTGTAACTCCATTTTTTATTTCCTATACAATCTGAATTACAAATGCATTTTTTATCTCAAGTTTTTAAAGAATAATCATGCATTCAGTAGTGATATTTTAATATTCTTTCATCAGTTGTACCAAAAGTACCACACTGGGGGGTATATGAGAACATTATATTTCGTGTATGACATTTCTGTAAACCTACACCTTTTCTAATTACAAAACAGAACAAAAAACATGGGATTATATAATACAGAAAACACTGTTGTGGATGATGATTCTGGTTAATAGTACAAATATAAGAATGTTCTTTCGTGAACTAGAAAAATGGTACGTTACTATTACAAGGTGTTATTAATAGGGTGGTTTTTGGGAAAAATACATCTAATGCAAACTATGGACTATAGTTAAAAGTAATGTTTTAATATTCTTTAATCAGTTGCAACAAAGTTACAACTCCAATGTTAAATGTCAATAATAGGGGGTTATAAGATATATGGGCTTTTTCTTTTTTAGGGTAATGAATTGTTCTGAAATTGTTTTGGTGATGAATTTATAACTGATTATACTGAGAGCCATTGTACACTTTGAATGGATTGTATGGTGTGCGAATATATTTCAGTAAAACTAAATAAAATAATTTCCCTTTTTTCTCATACATATTTCATGTTTAAGTCTGATTAATCTAGAATATATTTTCATGTGTGAGATAACAGAACCAACTTGATTTTCTCCCAGATGTTCCAATACTCTTTATTGAATAATGTATCTATTTTCTAGAGATCTGGAATTCCACAATCAACATATACTGAATTTCTGCATATTATTTGCTCCTTCTCTTGTCCTTTAAATCAAATATGTATATATACTTTTATTTATTTATTTATTTTTAAAAGATTTTATTTATTTATTTATTCATTTATCCCCCCCTTGCTGCTTGTGCTCGCTGGGTCAGCTAACCACGCCATGCGGGCGGGCTTGCCTTCACCAGGAGGCCCCGGGAACCGAACCCGGGGCCTCCCATGTGGTAAACGGGAGCCCTACTGATTGAGCCACAGCCGCTTCCCTGTATATATACTTTTAAAGGAATGGTTTATTTACTTTAACAGTTAAGAATTCTTAAGGGAATAATGGGCATTAAGTTAATTTTTTATGTGAGGTTACTTACTGTTTTTCACATAAGCAGAATAAGGCTTTGAGAAGTTATATGACTTGTCAAATTTTCACACATCTAGTTACTGGCTTAGCTGTGGTTCAACCATGTGCTTCTCAAACTGCAAATTCCATGTAGTCTTTATTGTGCTGAATTGCCTCCCTTAAATATTACCTAATATACAGAATATTGAATACCAATCTAGTGATGCTAAAAACGAAAATGTGAAAAGGCTTATTGAGTATCTGATTGCAGATGGTGGTGGACTAACTTGAACTGAGAGCTTTCTGCAGATCCGGTTTCACCCTCTAGCTTGAGAAGGGAACAGTAGGCTTTAGAAGTGTGGTTCTGGATTCCTTGCGTGAATCGCAGCTAAACATAAGGAGCTACTGATGAACTTGCAGGTTAGATTTCACTAAGAATAGTCTTATAGGTTATTAAAAATATGTCTCATATTGTGGTGGATTGTAATAACTGATAGTTTGCATTTATGTGATGCTCTGTATCTTGCAAGTTATTTTTAAATGTTATCTTCTTTTATCTGCTTGACCTGCCCTTGAGGCAGGTTTTTTTTTTTTAAAGATTTTATTTATTTATTCATTTATCCCCCCCTTGCTGCTTGTGCTCGCTGGGTCAGCTAACCACGCCATGCGGGCGGGCTTGCCTTCACCAGGAGGCCCCGGGAACCGAACCCGGGGCCTCCCATATGGTAAACGGGAGCCCTACTGATTGAGCCACAGCCACTTCCCAAGGCAGGTTTTATTATCTCATTTTTTCAGATCCAGAAAACTGTCAGAACTTCTTAAAGTGATTTGTCCAGGGTCATTTTAGCCAGTAAGTGGCAGAGGAGCGGGAACTCAGATCCAATTAACACCTAATCTGTACATTTCTGTTATATGGCCAGTTTAGGTTAAAACAGAGGAATGCTTGGCCTCTCTTTAAGAAAATAACTCATCTTTATTCCACCCCCCCCCCTTTTTTTTTGCCTCTTTATGGACTTAATGTTTGGTGATGTTACGTGAGTTTATCCTACAGGAAAGCTGGGATGTTTGATGGGGGAGGGCAGTTGAAAAATAATTGCTGTTCTGTGTATTAGGATGAAATAGTCATTCTCTCTTTTGAAGACAAAGTTAGGAATTTCTGTTGGCGAGTGAAACAATGAAGGGCTATAGAAAGCAT
Source organism: Tolypeutes matacus (assembly GCA_026826555.1). Lineage (NCBI taxonomy): Eukaryota > Metazoa > Chordata > Mammalia > Cingulata > Chlamyphoridae > Tolypeutes > Tolypeutes matacus. The sequence continues at coordinate 4,712,333 of JAKSZT010054382.1, read as the reverse complement.
TTATTTTCTATATTAAAATACTTCTGTGGAGAACTGGGCCACATTTTCTTATGCATAATACTTTGTTGATTAAGTTAGCTTTAATCTTTGTATGATGTTTCAGAAGTTTTAAAATATAAAGTACTTTAATAATAATTAACCTATAGGATTGTTTATGCTATGTAGTTGAACAGATGGGTAGATAATATTTGCTAATGATATAACTCCTTCAGTGAGAATACTCTTCTAGAAGACACTCCTACTATTTCCACTTGAAACAAATTTATAAGATAAGCTTACAGTTAGACTCTTACCATCATGTGAAAAAAACAATAACTGGCAGCATTACCCTTTTAGGTTAAACACACAAACAAAACACACTCTTCTGGTTTTAGAGGGGGTAATAAGTTTTTTTTGTTTTTTTTTAAATAACAATAAACATTTGATTTAATAATAAACATTTGATAAATAATTGATAAAAATCAGACGGTTTTATCAATTATTTAAAGTTTATAAAACAATTAGAAACCTAAATAAATTTTGCTGTATCAAGGTAGTGGGATGCTTATACAACTCTTAAAAAGGATGTTTAATGACATTTCAGACTTTTATGTAGTTTAAGCATTCCAGGCATTTACTGTGTGTTTCCATGAGCATTTGTTCCCAGTAACACTGTAGAGTAGACTAGTGTGGTGGCTTCCTCTTGAACAGATGAGGAAATTGAAGTTCTCAGGGAAACTCCCATAAGTTTAGGGTTCTTGCCTGAAGTCTGCAGGGCTCGTTAAACCATGGCAGCACACGAGTGTCTAGGCTCAGGTACCAGTGCTCTTTCCTTTTGTTATGAAAGCAGTGTTATTTCTTGAGGCTTGGTTTTAGAGAGCTTTGCTTTGACCTCTTTTAAGATGTCAAATATTAGAGTTAACTTAATCTTTAGCTTTTCTGTATTTTATGATCAGTGATTGGTGCTTCTGTGATTATAAAAAAAATCATGCTTTTCCTTCAGCTGGGAAATAGCTAAGAATAAAACTGGTATCCCTTGTTTTATAAATGCTTCTAAAGGTAGGTAAATACAAATCTTAAGTTAAATTATATTTAAACCCATTGGGTAGCATTAAAAATTGAACAGTGAATCCGTCCGTGTAAAGTATATCTCTTGCTTGTTTTGATGTTTTGTAAATTGAGATTTGTATATGATTTTTCTTAAACGTAGGTACATTTTTAGTATTTTATTGTTTGGCATTAGGTGAACATTTTGCCAGTGTTTTTCTACAGCTAAAAGCAGGGGGAATTAGTCATAACACCAGTTTGAATCAATTCCTTCTCTCTTTTGGAAAGATAGAAAAATAAATCAACAAAAATAATTCCCCAAAGTACAAAATGAATAAGCCGTTTAAGACTTCCTGTTGGCTGATATGCATAAACAGCTACTGTAGCCACTTTAGGTACCTGAGCCACTGATTTTAAAAATTTCTTTGAGGTATTAGCTCTTAGGATTAGAAGAAAGAAAGGAAAGCAGAAATAGCTAGAGAAACCTGACCCTGGGGACAGAGCTGGCATGCCTTATGGGCAGCCCAGATAAATAACAAACCATCTCTGAATGTTTTGGTTTATTTTGTTACTCTGGTCTTGGGTGCTTCTAAATAATTTTCATTTTAGGTATCTTTATTTGAAAAAAACCCAGCCCCCTGAGGAGGTTTGGCAGAGTCTTTTACATGCCATTCTGAATTGATTCACTTCCTTAACACTGCTGAAAGAGTTTAGGGCGAAAACTTTAAGGGGCTTGGATTCCCAGAGAAAGGTCACTAGAAGACACAAAAGAGCTATATGCTGAAAAGGTAGAGGGGGGAAGTCACATGTAAATACTGATTTCTTCACAGTCCACAATTATTAGTTATTTCTAGATGAATTGATTCTGTACTATTAATTAGCCAAATAAATATTTGTTAACTTTCATATTGATTTCATTTATGTTTTTATCCCTTGATTTAAAGATTTTTCATTTTTATAGATAAAGTGGAGAACTTTAATGAAGAACATGAAAAGAACAGTCATCATATTTATAAAAATGCTGAAGACATTAGTAAGAAACCCAATGCAGAAACTGCAGTGGCTTCTGGATACAAAGCTGAGGAAATCAAGGAAACAAATGATACTTGGAACTCCCAAGTTGGAAAAAGGTCAGAATCTCCATCAGAAATATCTCCAGTTAAGGGATCTGTAAGAACTGGTTTGTATGAATGGGATAATGATTTTGAAGATATTAGATCAGAAGATTGTATATTAAGTTTGGAAAATGATCCTCTTTTGGAGATGAAGGATGAAGATTTTAAAAAGCAATTGGAAAATTTAAATGAAGCTATTGAGGAAGACATTGTGCAAAGCGTTCTTAGGCCAAGCAACTGTAGGACGTACTGTAGGGCCAATAAAGCGAAATCCTCACAAGGAGCATCAAATTTTGATAAGCTAATGGATGGCACCAGTCAGGCCTTAGCCAAAGCAAACAGTGAATCAAGTAAAGATGGCCTGAATCAGGCAAAGAAAGGCAGTGTAAGTTGTGGGACCAGTTTTAGAGGGACGGTTGGACGGACTAGAGATTATACTGTTTTGCATCCATCTTGCTTGTCAGTTTGTAATGTTACCATACAGGATACTATGGAACGCAGCATGGATGAGTTCACTGCATCCACTCCTGCAGATTTGGGGGAAGCTGGCCGTCTAAGAAAAAAGGCAGATATTGCAACTTCTAAGACCACTACTAGATTTCGACCTAGTAATACTAAATCAAAAAAGGATGTTAAACTTGAATTTTTTGGTTTTGAAGATCATGATGAGACAGGAGGTGATGAAGGAAGTTCTGGAAGTTCTAATTACAAAATTAAGTATTTTGGCTTTGATGATCTCAGTGAAAGTGAAGATGATGAAGATGAAGATTGTCAAGTGGAAAGAAAGATAAACAAAAAAAGAACTAAAACAGCTCCATCACCTTCCTTTCAACTTCCCCCAGAAAGCAATGATAATTCCCAGGACAGTCAGTCTAGTACGAATATTGCAGGTACTTTTTTTTGTTTGTTTGTTTATTTGTGTTTTTTTGTGTGTGTTTTAATTATAGTAAGTAAACTTATTTTTTCAGGCTTAAATCCACAGCCACTTTGTTTTTTCCTAGAAACTCAATTTTAACCTGTTATATTTCATTTTAATGCAGGTATTACTTTAGAACCACAAATTACCTTATCCAAAGGTAAAGCCTTTTTAAGTTATGATCAGGTCCCAAGGTGAAAGGAAGTAACCACTTTGTAGGTTGAGGAGTCTTTTCATATTTGTATTTTAATTCTACCATTAGCACTTAAGAATTTGAACGTGTATGTGTATGGGGACAGCGATACCACATATCTTGGGGTTTCAACCTTGAAAATCCAAATGCATTGGAGACACGTAGGGTTAGGTTTGGAACATTTAGAGCTATATTATTCATAGGTAGGTGTAATTGAGGGAGATATTACAACATTAAAGTTAATAAAAATCCTTTGTAGTTGGCTCAAAACTAATTAACTGGTTAACATTAAAAACATTCTCAAACTCTCTTAAAGTGATTTAATAAAAATGAAAAGTGCCTAGTTAAGTATTCATTCACTCTCAACAATGGAAATTTAATTTCTCTCTTAAGGTGGTAGGAACAGTAATGAAGTCCTCAAGGAGTTCATAGTCTCCACTGTGAGAGACAAACAAAAGAAATAGGTTAGCTCTGCTATAATTAAGTCATTACCTGGCAGAGGTTTTGTGAAGTTGATTGACTTGAGTGAACAGGAATATGTGAAAGCCTCTGGGGTACAGGGTTTCTTAACCAACTCTAGTTTACCTGTATCAATTTACTTGTTAAATAAAGCTTTCTGTCCTTGTTAGGGTTGTAGAAGAAATGTTATCATGATTATAATTTACAATTATAATGATAATCTTAAATATTAGATTCTCAATTTATACTGGAGTATACCTGACATTTTTCTTTATTTGGCCTAAAAATAGTTTTCCTAGATTGGAATCATCATTCTTATCTTCAAAATTTAGAATTATGCAGGAGTATCCCCTAAGCCTCCTCTCCCTTCCCATCCCCTCCCAATTAAGAGTATTGTCAGAGTTCATCCAGTTCTTAAATCCCTTTTGGAGAACTGAAGTTTGCAGCAGCCTTGCTAGCCCCCTGAGATGGGGCTAGGCAGAACAGCTTCACAGTGGCTTTCTCAGCAAGAGGAGAGGTAACGGACAACACCCGTGCTCCTGTTCTGCTATAGTTTACTTAGGAGTTCTTAGGCTTACTTTGGTAGCACTTTAATCCTAATCTGCAATTGAAAATCTATGAATGAAATGTACACTTTGGGGGTAATACATCTCTATAGACTTAAAAATGTGAAATCATTAGGCTCCCTTTCAAAAAGTTGATTGTGATACCAAGTAACATAAAAAGACACCATTTGGTTTATATACCAACATTGAAATTTGAATCTTCATATAATGTGTGAAATAGTAAGCATTTTATATGGATTAGGCTAGAGAAATGTCTTCCTGTTTTTCTTTTTTCTTTAGGGGAAAAAAGAGTCTTTATAATCATTTGGGGCATACTCTAATCCTTTGGTTAGTTTTGCTTGAAGTACCCCCGAATTACTGAACTACTTTATAACTTTTTGTCAAGGCAAGCTATCTTCTTTTTTGGGTTTTGGTTTTTTAAATGTGTCCTGTTATTGGCCTTTTTTTTAGATGTAAGCAAGCATTCTATGAAGGCTAATGCAATTCAGTGGACTTAAATTCCGGAAAAATGTGAAAAGGTGGCTACCATCAGATGTTTTCTATCTGTGTATGTCTATTCAGACTAGAGCATGCCAGTGCCCACAGACATCCAGCAATTACATGAACTATGAAGAACAGAAATTATTTTGGAAAAGACTTGATTTTGCCATTTACACAAAATAAAGCTAGAACACATACATAACAACCAGGTTTATGATTTTCTCTTAGAAGGGGAATAAGCAGGGGATGAAAATGGGAGAATGAGACTTCATGTCATTGGGAATACTTTTATCAGTGATGTGCTTTTATTCCTTTATTTTCTCTCCACAATATGCCACAAAAATTTTCATAGGTTGTCTGATAGATAATTTGAAATATTAGAAAGCTAGCTAGTTTTGATTACCATTTCAGAAAACTTGGATTTTACAGAGGACTTGCCTGGTGTGCCTGAAAGTGTAAAGAAGCCCACAAATAAACAAGGAGATAAATCAAAGGAAAATACCAGAAAGATTTTCAGTGGCCCCAAACGGGTAAGTAAAGCACTGTCAGTCATTTTTCTTATTTATTATTGGAGGGCTCAGCTTTTGCTAATTTTTTAAATTTGAAAGTTACTACCAAACATGGCAATTAAATGTCTTTGAAAGGATGTATGTAAGTCATTTCAGTGTGGTCCAGCATTATATTTGGACTAATTCGCTTGAGTTTACCTTTTTGTAAAAAATTAATTCCTTTACTTAAATAGCTTGTTTCAGTGTTAGATTTGTTTTTGAAAATTGAAATTAGAAGTAGGCAACATCTTCTGTTCTTGTACAACAAAAGAACTACTTTCAACTAAAGAATGAGTGCACCCTTTTTTTTTTTTTTTTTTTATGGCCTTAGTTTTGCTTTTGCACTCTGAGGTATAATGTCCCCCAACCTCCACCCTAACCCCCAAGAGAAAACTTGCTTGACGCTGATAGAGTGACACAGCAGATCTGCTCTGGAGTGGAATAATGTGGTATAGGCTTCTGGTTCATGTAATAGTGGGTATGTCATACGCTTACTTCCAGAGCAGCAGTTCTTGAAGTGTTCCATCTCACAATTGTTTACACTCTTAACATTTTATTGAAGATCCCATATAGCTTTTGTTTATGTGGTTATAGCTATCAGTACTTATCAGATTAGAAATTAAAACACTTTAAAGATATTAATAATTCATGTAAAATAACAATAAACCCATTACATATTAACATTTTTATGAAAAATTTTTTTCTAAAACAAATTGACAAGAGTAGCATTGCTTTACATCTTTTGTAAATCCCTAATGTCTGGCTTAATGAAACAGCTGGGATCTTATCTGCTGCTGCATTAAATATGCTTTATTATGTTATTTTGGTTGAAATATATAAAGAAAATCCAACTTTACACAGATAAGTAATTATATTCTAAATATCCTTTTCAGGGAATTGTGGATATACTTTGATACTATACCAAAACTTAACAAATGGTAGTTTCTTAAAAATTTGTTGCAACTTGGAATTCCCCCCCTCCCCCCCCCGCTTAGAATTTTAAAACCGTATCAATGAACCTTTCATACTGTTATATTAAAATCTATTGGTCTGTCTTATATTTTGAATGTCTATTTTACTCATGCATGTTTTTTTTTTTTAACATCATACATCTGGTCATTTGGAAAATATTGGCTCACTGATCTATGAAAATCTTTCATACAGTGACATATTTCATTTTACAGCATCAAAAAAATCACATTAATGTCACCACCAAACTCATCAGAAAAGTCTTAAGTATTGGGAATCTGTTAGGTTCAGGGTGGTAGAATACAAGTTTTCAACTGCAAGTGGTGTTGCAGTGAATAATACTTGTACTAGTACAGACAGTTTGGAGCCACCTACGTTGATTTGTGCTAAGATTTCAGAAGTTTTATTCATCACTGCTTTTGCACCACTTTTATAAATGTCAACACAGTGACAAAGGCAGATAACCTCTTTTAATTCTTATGAAAATGGTTTTGACTTTGTGGACCCCCTGATAGGATCTTGTAGACCCTGAGGAGTCCTTTGACCAGTCTTTGAGAACTGCTCATTTAACTGCTTTCCTTTACTCTCTTCCCTCCAAGTTTTTGAAAAGGTTGCAATGAATGCAATAGCCCTCTACCTAGGTTAATTCTTTGCTCAACGTTTTGCCACAGTTGCCAAATTGCACATTCAGGCTTTCTTTCTTGTTCTCTCTCTCTCTCTCTCTCTCTCTCTCTCTCTCTCTGTATTTATGCTGTCTCATTTGAAAGTATGTTTTAGATAGCATGTATCTCTTAAGAAAAATGACAGTGTCAGACCTAACTGGTTATATGGTTATAAAACTTGAGAAAATTAGTAGTCATCCCTTGATAGAATCTGATGCGTCCCCCCCTCCCTTTTTTTTAAGAAGTCCACGATATTGTATAGTAGAATGTTTGATATTTAGAATTTATCTGGTTGTTTCCTCATGGTGTCATTTAACTTTACTCCACTATATAAAAGTAGTATGGTGTCATAGAACACTGGAAGTTGTCTAGAAGCTTGATTAGGTTCAGGTTAAATATTTTTTTGGGGGGTGGCAAGAATACTTGAAAGATGATATTGTATACTTCTTATTGCTTCACATCAGGAGCTATGTAGTGTCTAGTTGTTCCACTGTTAATGTTGTTTGACCAGCCAGTTATGGTTGTGATCATTATCAGCTCTCTCCAAAATACAGATACATTTTTCTCTTTATAATTTAAGGAGTTAGTTCTGGGGTAGAACTCTGACACCATGTGAATATCCTGCTCCCCCCAGTATTGTTTCACATCATTATCGCAGCATCCATTGTTGATCTTTGACTGCATCAGTTATTAAACAGAGAGCTGCAGAATGGGAGTTTTCAGATTGTATTATTTCTTCCACATTTAGTAGATGGAATTTTATAAAGAGGAGTTGCATACTATAGACGCAAAAATTTCTTACTTATTAAAGGTATTACAATATTTTGGTCTTAAATTTTTTTTTTAAATGTTTAAAAAACATTTAAACATGTCTTAGACATTGTCTTAGATATGGCCAGCATGAACCCTTTCAAACTGTTTCTTAAGTTCTTTTGATATAATGCCATCATCTTTGAGCACTTCCCTTTACTTTTTGTGTGGTATGATGACCCAGACTCATCTTATATTTTCCCTGTTTCGGGTGTGGAATCATCCATATCTCCAAGGACCTTGTTTCTTTTTGTGCAGATTAGTACTTAGAAACCAAGATCTGAGTGCTGGATCTGTACATAACTACTCTAGGACATCATTACTTCTAGGCCCTTCATTGGACAGAGCTAAGAAATATGTTGAAAAGTAAGTCATGATTTCCTATTGTTAGTTTCATTTCAAATTTATTATTACAGAAGTTTTTAATATGTATTTTTTTAATTAGACAAGGTATAGACTTACAGAAGAATCATCCAGAAAATACACAGTTCCCATATACCCCACTGATTATTGATAATTTGCATTATTTTGGTACCTTTGTTATAATTGATGAAAGAATATTATAATTTTACTTAGTCTGTAGTTTACAATAGGATTCACTGTTGTTGTTTTTTGCTTTTGGTGAGGCTTCTTGCACTTGGCCCAATTTTTTTTTTTTAATTAGAGAAGTTATGGGTTTACAGACCAATCATGCATAAAATATAGGAGTCCTATATACCACCGTATTATTAACACCATGTATTGGTGTGTGGTACATTTGTTACAGTCAATGAAAACACATTTTTATAATGGTGCTATTAACTATAGTCCGTGGTTTAATTTAGAGTTCACTGTTAGTGTTATGCAGTTCTATGTTGTGGGTTTTTTTTTTTTTTTTTAATTTAATTTTTATTTTACTAACATGTATACAAACTAAACTTCCCCTTTTAACCACATTTAAATATATAATCCGGTGGTGGTAATACATTCACAATGCTGTGCTCCTATCACCACCATCCATTACCAAAACATTTTCATCTCCCCAACAAGAAAGCATTATTAACTCCCTACTCCCTAGCTCCCACCCCAGCCCTGGTGACCTGTATTCTAGTTTCTGACTATGAAAGAACTATGTCTTGTTCTAATTTATTCATTGCAGTGATATCATGTAGTATTTGTCAGTTTGTGTCTGGTTTATTTCATTCAACATGATGTCGCCAAGGATCATATACAAATTCAAGGTTGTATATAGTAGTCCATTGTATGTGTATACCACATTTTATTTATCCATTCAACTGTTGGTGGATACCTGGGTTACTTCCATTTTTTGGCACTTGTGAATAATGCCATTATGAACATCAGTGTGCAAATATATATTCGAGTCCCTACTTTCAGTTCTTTTGGGTATATACCTAGATGTGGGATTGCTGGGTCATGTGATAATTTTATACTTAACTTTCTCAGGATCCCTCAAACTGTTTTCCACAGTGGCTGCACCATCTTACATTCCCATCAGTGATGAACTGGTGTTCATATTTTCAGTGATGAACTGGTTTCATATTTTCTCTGCATCCTCACCAACACTTGTTTTCCATTTTTAAAATAGTGACCATTCTAATGGGTATGAAATGGTACCTCACTGTGGTTTTGAATTGCATTTCCCTAGTGGCTAATGATGTTAGACATCTTGTCCTCTTTGGCCATTTATATATCTTTGAGAAATGTCTGTTTGTGTCTTTTACCCATTTTAAAATTATATTGTATTTTTTGTTGTTGAGTTGTAGGATTTCTTTATATACTTGTTGGAGATGTGGTTTCCAAATACTTTCTCTCATTCTGTAGATTGTCTTTTTACTTTCATGATGAAGTCCTTTGATGCACAGAAGTTTTTAATTTTGATGGAAGTCCCATTTATCTATTTTTTCTTTTGTTTCTTGTGCTTTCGGTGTAAAGTCTAAGAAACCATGACCTAACACACAGTCCTGAAGATGCTTTCCTATGTCCTCTAAGAGATTTATAGTTTTGGTTCTTACATTTAGGTTCTCAACCAGTTTTCAGTTAAGTTTTGTATATTGTGTGAGGTTGGGGTCTACCTTCATTCTTTGCATAAGGGTATGTAGTTTTCCCAGGACCATTTGTAGAACAGACTATACTTTCCCAGTTGAGTGGATTTGGCATCTTTGTCAAATCAGTTGGTCATTGATAAAAGGATTTATTTCTGAACTTTCAGTTTGATACCATTGGTCTGTATGTTTGTCCTTGTGCCAGTACCCTACTGCTTTATTACAGGTATTACTGTAGTTTTTAAAATCAGGAAGTGTGAGTCCTCTAACTTTGTTCTTTTTCAAGATGATTTTGACTACTCAGAGCCCCTTGCCCATTATTATGAAATTTTGTACTTAGAGTTTATCATTTGTTTGTTTTTTCCCACTGAAAACTATCATGTTCCTAATAGTATATTTGCTATTTGCTTTATCCTACTCTATACATTAATTTTAAATTATAATGCCAATATTACTATGAGCAATAAACATACTGAGTGAAGTTTCAGATTTCTTTGCAGCTCTTTTTCTCCTTAGATTATTGTAATTCACTAAGGATGAGCCGTCAAAATAACTGTGTTCAAAAGTTTCTTGAAGGAACGGATGTGGCTCAAATGGTTGGGTGTCCGACTCTCATATGGAGAGACCTGGGTTTGATCCCCGGGACCTCCTGGTAAAAAAAAAAAAAGTTTCTTGAAATAATTGGCTTATTATCAATTCAGTTCTCATTTGAGTTTATTTGTATTTGTGTTCAGTTTTTTAAAACTCAGTTTTAAACTTAACATTGGAGTCGTTGTTTTGCATCTATTAACATAGGTAGCTTAGAAGGCAGCAAAACTTGACCTGATGATGAAGAAATCTATCTGGCCTGCAGTAAAGTGGGTCATGGCAGACTAGTAAGCAGCAGTCCTATTTACTGTTGGTGAATGTAACAGGATATTGCCATTAGCATTATGAGAGGAAAATTAAGGACATTTTTGCTAATTTATAAAACCAAAAGAGCCATGAGATTGAACTCAGTTTACAGATGTGCTACTTGTAAAGCCTTGCCTTAAAACAGTAGCCCTAACATTTTGCTACCTGAGGAAGCTAATAAATCAGTAAATCTCTTAATTTCCTTTTAAATCTCTTATAGTTTCAAATATTTTATTTGACAAACCCCTCTTTATTTTAAGTGGGGTTGTGTCAGAAATTCTTCACTCAGATACTGCTACTATTTTGGGTAAATTGGTAAACTTAAAAAAGTGTTCTTAAGTGTCATACAACTTTAATGCTTTAGATTCCTTGAAATAGGCCCTGCATTTGCCTTCAAGATACTAAAAGACTAAGAGTTGTTTGGTAGATGGCACATCCGTAGAAAGGAGACTATTGGGAAACAGAAATACGGGAAACTTTGCCTATTGAGTTTTGATGAGTGTAAAGGAGTAGAGGAAACATGGTATCAACACTTTAAACATATATTTCAACCAGTTTAGTGGAAATGATGAGAAATTAGGATTTATGCTTTCTGTGAAAAAAATAAGGAAAGCTTTATTCTCTAAGGAATTTTTAGTGAGGTTGTCTCTCAAATCCCCAGAGGAAAAAAGAGAGGAAGAAGGTAGTTAGGTGGGTGTAGGAAATGTTCTTGGTAATTGTTCTAGCTCTGGGACTCCATTGGAAATGTCGTGGTGGTTTGGGGAGTTTATTATTTTATTCTTGGTACGCTTAGATTTACTTTAGGAGTGTTATCTGTCCAATGTGGCACCAAGAGTGGTTTCAGAGAAACAGAATCTTAAGGATAAGTTCTCTGAAATGCATCTGGGTTTTTTGGGATTAGTTCTCTAATCTGATTAGGTAAAGGTACTAAGGACCTGGTTTCTCAGTGGTATAGAGGGCTCTGGTAGTCCATGGCTTACTGTGGCAGAAGTGTTTCCCTCCCTCCCTGTAAGGGTTTCTCAGCCTCAGCTCTGTAGACGGTTTAGACTAACTACTACTTTGTTGTGTGTATGTGTCTGTTTACATTGCAGGATGTTTAGCAGCATCCCTGACTGCCACCCTCTACATGCTAGTAGCACAGCCCTTTCCCTCCCACTCCCCACCCTCAGGTGCAACAATCAAAATGTGTTCAGACATCTCAAATGACCCTTGGGGAGAGGAATCCCATTGCTCCATTGATGTGTGTGTATATATGTGTGTGTACACACCCCACTTGAGAGTAAGTTGCAGACTTGATTCTCCTTATCCCTAAAATTTGTACCTTCTTAAAAGCACTCTTCTGCATAGCCACAGTCTCATCATGGTCGGGATTAAAATTGATATAATAAGATAGTCTAATCCACAGATGCCTTTCAAATTTCATCAGTTGTCCCAATAATACCCTTTATAACAAAACAACTCCCCTTCTCCCATGTCTCCCACATAAAAAGTCCATAATGCAATCCAGAATCAAATGCATATGTTGCATTTAGTTGTCACAAGTCTCTACTCCCTTCAGTCTGGAGCAATATCCCTGTCTTTCCTGGTCTTTCCTTGGCTTTGATATTTTTGAAGAGTTCAGGCCAGTTATTTTGTACAACTACCCTCATTTTGTGCCCCTCTGATGCTGCTTCCTCATGATTAGATTTAGATTATGCATTTTTGGTAGCTGTGTCCTCATTACACCCTCTTAGGTGTTGCTCAGTATTTACTTGTGCCGCAATTACTCCTGGTGGTAAAAGATGGTGTCTGCCAGGTTCCTTGACCATAAAGCCAGTTAATAATATTTCGGGAAGATCATTTATGACTATATGAATATACTGTCCTCATCTCTTGGTTATTGGTGATTGTTGCCTGAACCAATTTTTATTATAAAGTTGCTGAATATGATTTTCTGATTATATCATTTCTTCACGTATTACTGTGAGGTAGAACTTTCCCCGTTCCCCCATGTATATAGGAATATATGTATGTATTTATCTAGGTCAGTATGAATATATTCCTGTGTTTGGGTCATTTATTGTTTATTTATTTAAATGATATTACTATCATTTATTTTAATTCTTAGATTTAGCCAGGGGATGGATGGTCCTTCAAGCTTGCTTCTTGACATATCTCCACTATGTTTTTTAATTTTTTTATTTTTTAATCTATCTAAAATGTATGATCAGTGAATTTTAGTATAATCACAATGTTGTGACTTTTTTGTGGTGGTGAATGCCCAGTATGTTTTAAGCATTTCCTTACTTTCTGACACGCTAAGGCTCATGATAGACTTTCGCAGCCCTGGAGCCAGCCATTTCTCCCAGGAGGCCCGGTTTTTTTAAAGTGAAGAATGATATTTAGAAATAAAGATCTGCTTACTCTATGTGTGATCATTGCTTCTAGGCCCTCTCAGCAAACAGGAGCTGGGTATACACGTATGTCTATACTAACCCTCTTGTATATACTCAAATTTACACTAGGACGACTTTGAGTAGACAGAGCTGGTTAACTTGTAAATAAAAAACTTGTGTGTGCACTTGCTTTCTCTTTCTCTCTCACACCCCCTATTCCTTGATCTATCTATGTATATTCAGAATCATGAGTTCACACTGATAACTCCATTTCTTGTCCAATGCCACATGTTTATTCTAGCTGTCCCACTTTCCAGTGTTACTTCCCTTTGCCAAGAGTGAGAAATCTGGTTCCCATTATCCTCAACATATTATTTGCTCTTTACACATGTTTGGAACTAATTTCCTCTCAACCGTTCTCTCTTCCTCATCCCTACATCCTCCCCCCCCATGTTAGAAAGCATTAACTTTACGCGAGCCATCTGTAAGAATTTTCTCTAGTACCTCACCAGGGATATAGAGAAGGGTTGATTATACCAGGGTTGAAGGCTGCCTGGGGGAGCACATAAGCAGAAAGGAGATGAGGAGGGTGAAGAAAAGATCTGGTCATAGTTGGAATGATTACTCAGAAAGATGTCATTTGCTAGGGGGGAAAAATGAAGAAGATAGGGTTTGAGCGATTGGGTTGGAAAATAACTGGATTTTGAGGTACCTGTTGTTCCTAGGTTTTACTGATCTTTTGGGTATTGTAGTGTTTTTGCTTTTAAGATGCCACCCTAATTCTGATTGCTGCCTATAGTTTCTCTGCATCCCATTATTTGCACTTGCCATATATGTGCTGATGTACTTAGCTAGTTTCTTCTACCTATCCTGCTCATAATTTGTTTTTCTATTTTTTAATCAATTTTATTGATATATATTAATAAAGCATTACAATCCATCCGAAGTGTATAAGCGGTGGTATTGGATATAATCACATAGTTGTGCATTCATCACTTCAGTCATTATTAGAGCATTTTCATTATTCAAAAGCTAATAATAATAAATGAAAAAGAGATAAAAAGAACTCCACCCCTTAATAACCACCTCTTAATCTATCATTTTCCTGCCGTACACAGCTGCTATTCTATTTCCATCTCTAATTTATTTGTATTTATATATTTTGTATAGATGGTGTCAAACAATATGTAGTACTGTTTGTCTAATTTCTTTCATGTAGTGTTTTTTTTTTTTTTTTTTTTTTTTTAAACTCTTAGTGGAAGATTATTAATGTTACTATACACTACTGTCCATAGTTTGCTTTGGTTTTATTTTTGCCTGATATTAACATCTTGTAACATTAACATACATTTTTCAGTTTCAAAGAAAAACAGTCATATATGCATTATTACCCATACTCATATTTCACATGAGGTTTTGCTGTGCTGTACAGTCCCATGTTATATTTTTTAGCTTTCCTTCTAGTAATATACATGACTTTAGATTTTCCCTTTCAACCAGTCATACTCATATTATCTCTGCTAGTTAGAAACACTATGATGTGCTTTCACCATTACTATTCATTTCCAAAGATTTACAAACGACCTTTTTACCAGTTCTGCACAGATTAACCCTCAGCTTTCTGTTCTCTAACCTCATTTTGTTTTCTGGTGACCTATTTTCTAGTTATTAACTCCATGAGTTGACACAATGTAATTAGTTCATAATAGTGCAGTCATACAGTATTTGTCCTTTTGTGTCTGGCTTGCTTCACTCAACATAATGTCCTCCAGGTTCATCCATGTTGTCATAAGCTTCACGACTTCATTCTTTCTTACAGCTGTATAGTATTCCATTGTGTGACTGCACCACAGTTTGATTATCCATTCATCAGTTGATGGACACACCTGGGTTGTTTCCGTCTTTTGGCAGTTGTGAATAACATGCTGTGAACATCAGTCTGCAGATGTATGTTTGTGTCACTGCTCTCAGTTCTTCTGGGTATATACCTAGTAATGGTATTGCCAGGTCGCATGGCAAGTCTATATTCAACTTCCTTAGGAACTGCCAGACAGTCCTCCACAGTGGCTGTACCAGTCTACATTCCCACCAACAGTGAATAAGTTCCTGTCTCTCTGCATCCTTTCCAGCACTTGTAGTTTTCCAACTTTTTAATAGTGGTCATTCTAATAGGTGTGAAATGATATCTCATTGTAGTTTTGATTTGCGTTTCCCTAATCAAACATTGAACATTTTTTTCATGTTCTTTTTTTTTTTTTTTTTTCCCCCAATTTGTATTCTTTGGACAAATGCCTTTTCAAGTCTTTTGCCCGTTTTTCAATTGGGTCGTTTTTTTTGTTTTTGTTTTTTTTAATTGTTGAGTTGTATCTGTTTATGAATCATGGATATTTAACTCTCATTGGCTGTGTGATTTCCAAATATTTTCTCCCATTGAGTCAGCTGCCTTTTCACCCTTTAGACGAAGTCCTGCAAAAGTGTCTAATTTTGAGGAGGTCCCATTTATCTAATTTTTTTGTTGCTCGCTCTTCGGGTGTAAGGTTCAAGAAACCACCACCTGCCATAAGATGTTTCTCCATGTTTTCTTCTAGTAGTTTAGTGGTCCTGGCTTTCATATTTACAGAATTTGCTTTCTAGCTCTCCATTCAGCTGCTACCCGTCTGCTGTCCTTGTAAGGCACTAGCTCCTTGATTTAGCCTGACCAACCTTTGATGCTTGGAGAATTGAATTTTACCAGGGTCTTTGGCCATCTTGTTTTGCCAGTGAAGACTTAGCACAGGGTCACTGTTGCAGCTAACCAAAATGTCAGTCTCAGCTTCAACTCTCACATATTTATACTTTCACTTTCATCATTTCCCTGTGGGTTAGTGCTTGGCCCATCTGGCACTATCTTTTATCTGACTCTTTAAGGAACATTTTGGACTTTGTTTTTTCTTCCCTTCTGTTATTCAATATGACACTGGATAGTAGGCTTCTGGGCAATTGAATTAAATTTAATTGATTATCAATATAAATCATGGTTACATTTTTAATTATATTTGAAAGTTATAATTGCCTAGAGCTGCCATTTAAAAATTGATGTGGTTTTATAGTTTTATAAACTCAGTTTTTGCTCAATAAAATGAATTTATATAGGTTGTCATTGTAAAATGAATCTTGGAATTGAAGGGGCTCTGTAAAGAACAAGAAGCCCCCCCCCCCGCCCTCACCAGGAACAGATGTTCCATCCACAGTATGCTGCTTTAGCAATTCGAACTCATTCTCCTGCGGCAGCTTATTTTTCTGTCAAATGGTTTTACCTGTTGTTACTCCCTTCGGTGTCTGGGGGTTCACTGACCATCCTGGGATCCAGTCCTCAAGATGGTGGTGTGAGATCCTCTATTCCCAAGGACTAGAAACCTGTGACATAAATGGATGTAAAAGCCTGAGAAAAGAGCATCTGGTGGGATGGTCTCGTGGTGACGGATACTTGCAGAAGTATAAAGGTGGTGAAAAGCCACTGCTGCCCCTTCTCAGTTCACAGGTTGATGATCCTGAGAGTAGGTAGAGCCAAGCAGGGTTGGGCTGAGCCTAGGTATAGAAGGTCAGTTTGGGTTGACTCTTCTCCTTCATTGATTTTATTCAGTATATACTACATTCCTTTCACAGCGTGAGGTGCTACAGACGCAAAAAAGGAGTGAGATAAGTGTCCTGAACAGGCATCGTTTCTGTCTTGTGAGATAAAATGTTTTTCCCTCATTGATCTGTATTACATAAGGACTTAGGGAAATGTACATTATTTTACGTGATCTAATTCTTGTGGGGTTTTTTCCCTTAATATTTTTTTCTGGGAGGATGTTAATAAGGAATAAAAGTATTATTAATCTTTTTCTTTAGTCCAGGTTCCTTTAAAGTTTGAAAATTTAAGATATTTCACTATAACTTATTACCAGAAAGCTGTGGTTTGAAATGAGAAAATGTGACCAGTTACTCAAGAGCCCGACAACTTTGATATAGTTTGGACACATAGCCAGAAAAAGAGAGAGAGAGAGAGTGTGTGTGTGTTTTAGGGCTTATTATAGTTTGGAATTTCATTTGTTTTTCCAATTTGTAATATATTTAGAGTAGGACTTAGACATTCAGAAAACTCTTTGCTAGACTTTCTTTTCTTTGTATTCTGATGACTTCATGCTAATGATGATTGCCAATTAATGCAAGATGTATATATTTCATGTTTCTTGAGAATGGTACCATAATTTTTTCACCTTTAAATTCCCATTTATGGGAATCTTGAAGTGTCTCCGCTTATTTTGAGACACAGCTATTTGGAAATAGTTTGATCCTTTCCAGGCTTGTAAATTTTATGTGGGAGACCGGTCTTTAGTCTAGGGCACATTTTTCTCCTCTTCAGAATATTCACCTTGAGTTCCGAAGTTTTTGGCTTTGCTGTCCCTGAACTCCTTTCAGCCCTGTGTGAAGTCTGGGGATTGTCTCCTCTGCCCCTTTCTGGGCAGTCCTTCCCCTGACCTCAGGCAGTCAGTCTCCTCACACACGTGCTGATGAGTGCTCAGCCGCATACTGGAGGGCTCTTCTCTGGCACTGTGCCCTAGGGCCTCTAGCCTTCTTGACCTCCACGGACTCCCAGCTCCACATCCTCAGCTAAGAGAGCCTGCCTGGGCTCTCCCTCCTTATGCCACTGCCTAGAAACCCTGGCAGTGGTAGGCCTTAGTTCCTTTGTTTCCTTTTCTCGGGGACCACTGTCCAGTGCTGCTTGATGTCCAGTGTCTGAAAATGGTCTCTTGGATTTTGTCCAGTTCTTTAGTTCTGAGTAAGGATAAATCTGGTCCCTGTTACTCTATCTTGGCCAGAAACAGAGGCTCTAAATAATTTTTAAATGTTTTATTATGATAATAACTGTGTTCTATGGCCTTGTAGTCAAGAAAATATATTTTCTCCATGGGGACTTTTAAGAATATAATGATTACCTACAGAACTAAACAGGCATCCATTTTTCCTTTTCTATGGCTATGTTCTCTTTTCTCCTGGCCTTACTTTTGACTTGATTTGGCATTCAGCAATATTAAATTGAAATAAAATTGTATCTATTTTTATTCATTGTTTAGTTATGATTTATACCCTGCTTCATACAAAAAATATTTGAGAACATTCTCAAATAAATAAGGTTGAAAATATATGAGGAAATTGTGTTAAAGTAAAAGTGAAGAATAAAATGAGATAAAGCCAAAATAATCCTTGTTTCCCTAATACAGTTGTTAGGGACATAACCACAAATATAACTTTTCTTAGGTGCCAAGGCAGAGAAGGTTGTCAGTGGCCCCTTTTTAAAAGAAGGACCAAGTATGGCTTATGTTTTAATCTTTTTTTCTGTGCCTCAACCAAGAAGGTATTGTGTTAAACACTGAGAATTGATGGGTATTAAATTAACAGTATTTAGTTTCATAATATAAGTGAGAGATATCTTTAGTCCTTTTCAATTTATAGGATTGCCTATATTAAGGTTAGAGTCATCTTATTACTTTTTGATTTCTTATATTTACTTTTGCTTCTTGGAAATACATTAAAATATTAAGTGATAGAATGATAATTTTTTTTTATTAAACAAAAAATTTAATATGAAGAATATGCATGACCCAATTATTATATCCCAGTAAAACAGGCCCTTTGGAGAGGGGACATGTGGAAGCAATTGATTTCTCTGCCGAACATAGTCATTATTTATACTTGTTCCAAGGCTTCTAACATGATGATACTATTTCCTCATTACCACCATTCCAATATTGTTCTCTTGCCCACTAGTTGCCATCTCCACACACTTATCTATCACAGGTTTCATAAAGGGATCAAATCCCTGTAATATTCCTCAGACATGTCTGCCACCATTTGATTTCAGAAATAACTTGTCCATAAATTTTTTCAACTCAGGCGGGTTAGCTTTGCTTATGATGTCTACTCGGTGGGCTCAACACAGCCTTGAAACAGCAGAATGAGAAATGATTTATACTTTTTGTGTTTTCCGGGTTTTCTGAGAGAGCATTTAGATTTTTTATTTGGAAATAAAAGAACTTCAGACTTACAGATTTATAAGATTATGCCTTCTGGGCCAGAGCACCCTTTTCAGGTGACCACACCATCTGTTCAAGGTGTTGTCCAGTTCTGCGCTGTATACTCACTATCGTTTGCTCCCTTGGAGAGGTACTACATTAAGACACTTCAGCTACCCGATTCGTTATCGGAATATCACCTTAGATTTAGTGTACAATGGTGATTCTTGCCTGATCCTGTGTTTACCATGTTGGTGGAAAATGGTACTTTTTCAGTTCTCATACTACCTCCATTTCAGTCCTCAACATTCTACTATAAGCATGAGCCCTCCTTTCCCCCCATTTATTCGTTCACATATTTTTCTCTTCTCTGTATTGACTCATGAATTCTTGTGTGTGTCCCTCTGCCCCCAGTGGTCAATAATTCATTATTGTCCTTAATTATTTTGTTAAGTTTGTCCCAGATTTAGCTAGCGAGAGCCTCTGCCAGCTAGTTCTTTTCTCCCTGTGACAAGCCTTCATCATTCTCTGAGCACCTCCTTCCTTTCTGGCATTACACAGTGTTCTAGGTTTCGTCGGTATCTGCTCAGCTCCAGCCCTGGATTGACCATTTCTCTGAGGAGTCCTGGTTCCCTTTGTTGGGAATGAATTGTACTAGAGACCAAGATCTGGGCACTAGGTGTGCTCTTGGTCCTTTGGGGGGACAGAGGTAGGAAACATGCACTTGTGTGGATACACACTCACATACCTACAAATAGGCATTCACATATGCATATAGATTTGCACATATGCACTCAGCTGTTTGAGAAATCCTGAGTTCACTCTTATATCTCCAATTTCAGTCCATGCTCACAAGGTTTTTTCTTGCCTTCTGTCTTTTCCACAGTGAGACCCTGGCTTCCAGTAACATAAACACATTTTTAAAAATCTGTAATAAATCTAAAATAGTTACAGAATTGCTGTGCCCACACCACTAAAAAAATAAGTCATCTAAATGTATCCAGAATTTGTTTGCAGTCCCTCACTTGCCCCACTCTACCCTGCCTAATCCTGGGGGTAGAAAGTCAAATACTGTGCTCCTAAGTTACTTGGATAGTTCTGCCTGCCTGCCTGCCTCTTGGTCTCTCTTTTTGTCTTCCCTTCCGTGTGGTTGCTATTCATTTGGAATACAAGTGGGTTTATTTGTTTTGGTTTGCTTGCAGTTTTAGGGTCTTCTCCCCTTGACTTCTAAGGGATTTATTTTCAAATATGTAGAAAATTAACATGCTTTCAGAAGTCAGAACGATACCAGAGAAGATTAAGTTTTCACTCCAGAACAGTACTACCCCAACACCCCAGCCCTTGTAGATCACCAGCTTCGTTGTTTACTGCTTTAGCCTTTCTGTGTTTCTTTCAATTAACAGATGTTTTCTTATTTTCCCTTCTTATATAAAAGGTAACATCTATGTGTGCTTTTTTTGCACTTTGATATTTTTATTTAGCAATATATTTCGGAAATAATTTTATGTTTTCTTATTTTCCCTTCTTATATAAAAGGTAACATCTATGTGTGCTTTTTTGCACTTTGATCTTTTTATTTAGCAATATATTCCGGAAATAATTTTGTCTTAATTCATAAAGATCTTCCTCAGAGATTATGTTTTTTATAATTTGAAGTTGTTGTTTTTAGTTTATATTTTTTCCTTCGTTTCTTTCTTCCGCCATTCTCTTTCA
Source organism: Tolypeutes matacus (assembly GCA_026826555.1). Classification (NCBI taxonomy): domain Eukaryota; kingdom Metazoa; phylum Chordata; class Mammalia; order Cingulata; family Chlamyphoridae; genus Tolypeutes; species Tolypeutes matacus. Next base: position 4,691,527 of record JAKSZT010054382.1, on the reverse strand, counting down.
TGTTGATTGTTGATATCCTTTAAATTGTTTCCTTTTTAGTGTTATATGTAAATAGTTTCAGAACACACAAATCCAGTCTTGGTAGAATTTGGTATACTCAGCACTTCCATATCATCGTTGGTCCTAATCTCAGCTAAAGATTGTCCAAAGGTGGTGTATTAGTTAAGATTTGGGTCTGCTGCTGTAAAAAAAATCCAGATTAGTTTTTGGTATATTACTTATCTCTGGCTTACCAGTCCTGTTTATCTCTGGACCGTTTACAAGATGCTGCAGTGTTAGAGACCCAGGCTTCCCCTGCCTTGTTCTACTATCTCTAGAATATTAAAGAGGAAGTCCAGGCCCCAAAAGGTTTACCTCACTTCTGGTCACACAGCATTGACTAGAGCTTAGTCCCATGCACACGCAAGCAGCAAGAGATGTTTAGAAATCAGGACGAGCATGTGTCCTGCTAAAAGTTCCTATAGGAAAATGATGGGGGCGGATGGATATTCTTCAACCACAGGTATCAGATATTTACAGTTTCTGTTTTCTTATTTCTCATTTTGATAAGTATGTTCCTAATATAACTGGTCCCTATATATTTAATGACATTTTTACTTGCAAAAACTGTAGCTGATCTTTTCACTCTTGACTCACTCCAGTATTTTTTATTTTATAATTGTCGAATGGTAGGCTAAGTTGTTTTAGTTTTCACTGTGTGCCGAGTATTGAATTTTGTGCTTTGTTACCAGAACAGCTTAGAGTTTGTGCTCAAATTCTGTTTTTATATCAGATGTGACAGTGATGTGTTTTTATAAAACCATGGATGCCAATTATACTTTTGCAGTTGTACACACAGATACAACTGAGTAGTGGTTTGCATTGTTCTTCATGTGGAAAAGAGTTGGCAGTTGCTTCATAAAAACAGCAGCTGTCTCTTTAAAAAGTATCAGTATCTCCAGCATGTAATTGAATCAGGCAGAGAAGAAAGATTTTTCCAACTCTCCTTCCATTTAGCTGTGGGTTAGATTCTCTACCCAGTGCTCTGTATTATGTCACCTGAATATGTAGTTCTTAGTAATACAGACATTATTAGTTTTTAGTTTAGGGATATCTGTCGTTTTCCCTTAAATAATTTAGTACTCTGAATATTTAACAAATTATAGAAATTTATTTTAAGTGATTTTTAGGACAGTTTAAAATTATATGATTATGCTTAAAAGAAAGTTCTAAAGAGCTAGGAGCTATCCTAATCTTTTTAAAACTTCTGCATAACTCCTACCACAACCCATCTTTTATAAATTCCTTCAAAATATTTGTAAAAACCAGATCCAGATTGGGTTTTTGTTTTTTCATTTTGAAATGCCACTAAAGCACTGTACATGACATACACACAGGTGTGCATCGCAGCACTCTGCCTTTTGAGAAATCATTTGGTTATACAGCATGTGGTTGAATTAATGATGAGAATGTGATTCTGTTTTCATGATATCCTTGTGTGGGTAAGGCTGCATGGATTTTAATCAGCTTACTATTTTCTTTTACCAGGAAGTCCTGGGGATCGAACCCAGGTCCCTCCATATGGGAGACAGACACCCAACCATTTGAGCCACATCCGCCCCCCAGCTTACTATTTTTGTACTCACTTTAGTGCGTAGACTTCTTTAAAAGTCTGAAATAATTTTGGTCCTGTTTTTTTTTTTTTTTTTTTTTTTTTAAATCATATGGCTTAAAAGACAAGTTACTCAATTTTTTTTCCCATTTAGGAGACAGCTCAATGATGGGGGTTGTATAATATTGTCATTTTTTCTCAGCATTTCAGGAAGGAGCTCTTCTTTCATCTGGTTTATAATTGTGATTCAAAAGCCAGTCTGTTAACCACAGCCTTGGTTATGATTGTAACAACCAGTTTTTAATCCAGAAACAGCATTAGTGATTGGCCATGGTGTTCATAGCAACTGGATTATCTCGTGGATATCTGTCATGGCTAAATGCCCCATAAGTTCTGTCAGTGACACAGCTTTCCCTGAGCTATAGTGGCGTGTTACACTGGAGGTTCTTCTTGTTTGTCATGGCTCTGGAGAATTGACTAGAAAAGAATTGTTGATTTAAGATGAGTAAGACTGAGATATGCTGAAGGGGGTCCAAATCTTTTGAATTGTTAAGAGTATTCTTTGTTAAGTGCTTTCTACCTATTTTGTTTTAAGTTGTCTTCTAATTAGATTACAGAGTAAACAGAATTAATGAATTCCTTAACACAGAAAAGTTAAGGTATCTGGTTAATATGGTATATCTGCTTTTTAAACCAGAATAAAATGAACAAGATTAAAGACGATGGTGCAATCAGAATGAATCAGTTAAAACTGAGCTAGGTTGCTAAATGGTAAGAGTGATTTTCATTTTCCATGTAACATTGATTGCTACATGGCTTTTTTTTTTTTTTAAAGATTTATTTTATTTGTTTCTCCCCATCCCCTCATTGTTGGCATTTGCTGTATCTGTTTGTTGTGTGCTGGTCTTCTCTTTCTAGGAGGCACTGGGAACCAAACCTGGGGACCTCCCATGTGGGAGGGAGGTGCTAATCACCTGAGTCACCTCTGCTCCCTGCTTTGTTGCATCTCTCATTGTGTTGCCTCGCTATCTCTTGGTTGTGTCATTTCACTGCATCATCTTGTCATGTCAGCTTGCTGTGCCAGGCTGTAGCGTCAGCTTGCCATCTTGTGAGTCTTCTCCAGGAGCCACTGGGAACCGAACCCAGACCTCCCGTGTGGTAGGCAGGAACTCAGTTGCCTAAGCCGCACCTGCTTCCTGCTACATGGCTTTTTTTTTTTTTTTTTTTTTTAAAGATTTTATTTATTTATTCATTTATCCCCCCCTTGCTGCTTGTGCTCGCTGGGTCAGCCAACCACGCCGTGCGGGCGGGCCTGCCCTCACCAGGAGGCCCCAGGAACCGAACCCGGGGCCTCCCATATGGTAAACGGGAGCCCCACTGATTGAGCCACAGCCGCTTCCCTACATGGCATTTTTAAAAGCAGTGCTGTACACATTCACTTTTCACTGAGCAAAACATAGTGTTGTGTGGTTTCCCCATACAGTTCACTTAGGTGCATGTGGAATTCTCATACCATTTCAGAATGATTTAAGAAGCTCAGTGTCAGTGTTTTGCATCTCTCCCACCCTCCACCACTCTCTTTCACTTGTGTGTGTATGAGCCACATCCAGATGTTATTTTTTATTTTTAGGTAATAGAATGTATCTTCATTCCCCTCCTGCCCACTCCACACACCTCACATATAATCAACCCTGTATATTAACCTTCTAAGGCTTTGAAACAATAGTCAAGGAAAAGTTTGAATTGGACCCACTTTTTTTTTTTTTTTTTTTTTTTTAAAGAAATTGTGTGCTTACAGAATAGTCATGGGTAACATGCAGAATTTGCATACATCAGCCCTTCACTAACACCTTACATTGTTATGGGACATTCCTTACAGATTATGAAAGAACATCATCAAAATATAACTGCTAGGGAAGCCGATGTGGTTCCGTGGGTGAGCCCTGGCTTCCCACATACAAGGTCACAGGTTCAATCCCCGGCCCCCAATACCTATAAAAACTACTAACTGTGGTCGATGGCTTACATTTGGTTTATTTTTTCCATACGCCCCCTATTATTGACACCATGTATTAGTATTGTACATTTGTTACAGTTCATGAAAGAATGCTAACTGTACTGTTAACCACAGTCCATCATCCACCATGTGGTTCACTGTGTTATACAGTCCCACGCCTTGTGTTATCCATCCAAAGTGTACACTCTGTGACTCTCCTTTTATCACAGAGTTGTGCAGTCATCACCATAGTAAATTTTTGAATGTTTTCTTTAGTCCAAAAGAAATCCTTCTGTCTGGCTTATTTCACTCACCATAATGTCCTCAAGGTTCAACCATGTCATGTGTGTCCTAATTTCATTTCTTCTTATAGGAGAATAGTATTTCATCATATATACATATACCGTATTTTTTTTTCCGTTCATTGACACTTGGGTTGTTTCTATCTTTTGGCAATTGTGAATTATGCTGCTGTGAACGTCTGTGTGCAGATCTCTGTTCACGTCCCAGTTTCAGGTCTTCTGGATACTTTCCTAGTAGAGGGATTGCCGGATCATTCAGCAGTTCTATATTTAGCTTCCCGAGGAACTGCCAAACTGTCATCCACAAAGGCTGCACCATTTTACACTCCCACCAACAGTGGAGTGTTCCTATTTCTCCATATCCTCTCTGGCATTTGTAGTTTCTGTTTTTGTGTGTGTGTGTGTGTTTTTTTAGGTAAATTTTATTTATTTATTTTTTTGAGGTAGTGGAACTGGGGATTGAACCCTGGACCTTTTATGCGGGAGGCTGGGCCTCAACCACTGAGCCACATTGGCTCCTCTCTGTTTTTTTAATAATGGCTGTTCTGTGAGGTGTGATATGATATCATATTGTGGTTTTGATTTGCATTTCCCTAATAGCTAATGATATTGAACATTTTTTTTTCCTGTGCTTTTTTTGCCATTTGTATTTCTTCTTTGGAAAAATGTCTAATGTCTCTTTAGGTCTTTTTACCCATTTTTAAATTGGATTCCTTGCCCTTTTATCATTGACTTGTATGATCTCCTTATATAGTATGGAAATCAAACCCTTATTGGATAATCGGTTTCCAAATATTTTCTTCCATTGATTAGGCAGCCTTTTCACCTTCTTGGCAAAAGTCCTTTGAAGTATAAAAATGTTTAAGTGTGAGGAGGTCCTGTTTGTCCATTTTTCCTTTTGTTGGTCATGCTTTGGGTGTAAGGTTTAAGAAACCACCACCTACCATCAAGTCTTGAAAATTTCCCTACATTTTCTTCTAGAAGTTTTATGGTTCTAGCTTTTTTATTTAGGTCTTTGATCCATTTTGAGTTAATTTTTGTATAAGATATGAGAAAAGTCCTCTTTTATTCTTTTGTATATGGATATCCAGTTCTCCCAGCACCATTTGTTGAATAGACTGTTCTGCCCTAGCTGGGTGGGTTTGACAGCCTTATCAAAAATCACTTGACCATAGATAATGAGGGTCTGTTTCTGAACAAATAATTCAGTTCCATTGGTCTATATGTCTATGTTTATACAATAACATGCTGTTTTTAGCCACTGTAGCTAGTTAATATGCATTAGAGTCTGGAAGTGAGAGTCCCCAACTTTTTTCTTCCTTTTTAAGATGTTTCTGGCTATTCAGGGCCTCTTATCCTTCCAAATAAATTTGATAATTGGCTTTCCCATTTCTTTTAAAAAGGCTGTTGGAATTTTTATCGGGATTGCATTGAATCCGTAGATTAATTTGAGTAGAATTGACATCTTAACAATATTTAGTCTTCAGTCCATGAATGTGGAATGTCGTTCCATTTATTTAGGTGTTCTTTGATTTCTTTTAGCAATGCATTGTAGTTTTCTGAATATAAGTCCTGTACTTCCTTTGGTTAAGTTTATTCCTAAATATTTGATTCTTTTAGTTACTATTGTAAATGGAATTGTTTTCCTGACTTCTCACATTGCTCATTTCATGTATAGAAACATAGCGAGTATTTTGTTGAGGATTTTTCCATTTATATTCATTAGGGAAATGCACCTGTTATTCTCTTTTTTTGTTATATGTTTATCTAGTTTTGGAATTAGGGTGATGTTGGCTTTGTGGAATGAGTTTGGTAGTGTTCCCTTCCTGTTCAATGTTTTGGAAGAGTTTTGAGTAAGATTAGCTTTGAATGCTTTGTAGAATTCACCTGTGAAACTAGTGGCTTTTTATTTTGGGGAGGTTTTTGATGTCTATTTCAGTCTGTTTACTTGTGATTGGTTTGTTGAGGTCTTCTCTTTCTTCTAGGGTAAGTGTAGGTTGTTCATATGTTCCTAGGAATTTGTCCAATTCATCTGTATTGTCTAGTTTGTTGGCATACAGTTGTTCATAGTACCATCTTATGATCTATTTTATTTCTGTGGGGTCAGTGGTAATATACCCACTTATATTTCTGAGTTTGTTTATTTGCATTTTCTCTCTTTTTTTGTCAGTTGAGCTAAGGGTTTGTCAAATTTGTTGACCTCAAAAAACCAGCTTTTTGTTTCGTTCTCAATTTCATTTATTTCTGCTCTGATCTTTGTTATTTCATTATTTCTGCTTGCTTTGGGATTAGATTGCTTTTGTTTTCCAACTGTGTAGTTTGATGATTGATTTTAGCTCTTTTTTAATTGAAGCATTGAGTACTATGGCTTTCCCTCTCTTGCCCAGAGATGCTGGTGCAGGACCTCTCAGCTTCTTCCCTGCTGGATACAGGGCTGGAGCCCAGGATATGGCAGCAATCTGACCTGGGTGGAAAGAAGCCAATGCCTGCTGTCACTGTGATTTTCAGTCAGCCCCATTTCCCCTTCTGCCAGGGGCAGAGTTAAAATGTAGGCTACCAGCCTCTTTCCAACTTGGACAGGTTCAGACGTTAGCTGTACTTGGGATTGTACTTTAGCCAGCTGAATTTACTTATCAGTAGCTAAAGATGGTGTACAACTGTCTCTTCCTTCCCTATTTTTGGGAAATGGAGCTTCCAACTCCACCCAGGGAACAGCTCCCAAGTCGTCTCGTGCCGCCAACAGGGGATGGGTACCAGCCTCCATGGCATGGAGTGCTGTACTCATAAATCCTCACTGCAGATGGGCAGTCTCCTTCCATTCTTCCAAGGATGTTGCAGGTTGCTCTTCTGGTTTCCTGCCCGCCCCCCCGTAGGTGATTTAGATAGCTCTGGGTGATTACTAACTGCGCTACAGGACAAGCTGATTCTTGGAGTTCCCTATACTGCCACCATCTTGCCCCTGCCTCTTGCATCCACTTTTATTTGAGGCTTAGAATATAAAGAAGTTAGAGTCCATGTCACATTAAAAATATATATATTATTTCCTAGAGTTTATACAGTATAAATGGGTCTAGTTTAGTTGGGATTGGGTATAGTAATTAATATGACACTTTAGACTAAAAGCACTAGTTTAGTTTTAGTGGTTTTTCCTCTAAGTAAAATATTTCACTTCATATTAGTGCATGAGCATTTTTTATCTCTCTCATTTGTTAGGAGTCCTTTATGATTTATCTTTCTTTTTTTGTCTTGTCAAAAAATGTTTTTCATTTTACTAATTAGCATTAAAATGGTAAAACATCAAAAATTAAAAAAAAAATAATTGTACTAAATGGCATGCTTCAACAGTCCACAAAGAATTCATTGAGTGTGATCTTTTAATATAACTTATTCTGAATAATGTTGTGCTTTAAGGGCTTTTGAGAGGAGTAATACAGTGTGGCCTTAGTTTATGTTTTGTAATAATACTTGTTAACAGAGTGTTTTCATGTCAGCTATCCCAGTAGGTGGATAGACCATATATTCCAGTTTTGTGAGAGCATGTTGTTTCAAGCACTCTTCTGGTGTTTTACATTTATTCATTTAATCCTTCCAATAATCCTTAGTAATAGGTATTATTATTAACCCATTTTACAGATGAGGAAATTTATGCATAAAAGGTTGAGTAGCACCCTGAATTTTAACACAGATTATATGGCTCCTGGGTCTACTTTCTTAACTGTTGTGTGTATTACCACTTATAAGGAGAATGAGGTATATTTAATTTTGTAATCTTGAGCTGCCTTGATATCCAAAAGATTGTTCGTTACCTTAAGTCAGTGCTTTTTTGAAAAGAAGTATGGCGCTTGAACTTTTGAGGCAGTGTTCTTGCCAAAATACATTTATCTTCAGAGTTTCTGACTCTGCTTTGTTTTCTAGAGGTTGCCCAAATTAAGGATTTCATAACTAACAGAGTTACATACTATATAGCTGATATTTGAGGAGAACAGTAAGGAACAGAGCTAGGTTTTCAATTTCTGTTGAGTCCACTCTATGTGGTTGTGCCTCAAGAGACCTGATCTGAATAAGTGGCAAATTGTTGCATGAGTGCAGCATGAATTGTTTTAGATTGCTAACACATCATCACTTTATGGAAATCTGTTATGTAAGAACTATGGATTTGTATACACAGTACAAATTCTGCTTAAGGGAAATTTCATGGTAGGATTCCTTTTAGCATTAAGATTTTCTAAATACATTTACTCTGAATCGATTTAAACTTTGTCTTTTAGTAAACCAGTTATTTTTTGGTACTTAAACCATTGCCTTGACGTCACAACATGTTTATGTTAAAGATAACAGTTGTTTGAAAAGCTGAATATTAGTTTGGTGCATAACTCCAATTATGTTGCTTCACTATTAACTTGTAAGGGAAGATGGTTAATTTTTCGAAAAAACAAGTGAAATATGTTTTTTCACTTGTAAATCTCATATGTAATATAAGAGTTTATGTAATATAAATAACACATTACTTTCATGTAACGTATATAATACAGAATATAAGAAGACTCCAGTCTTATAAACAGAAAGCAAATCTAATCAGATCAAACCATTTATTTGAACTTTAAAAGGTTAATTTAATATCACTTTTGTAATGGATGTACATGAGGTGTTATTTTTCTATTCTTTCAGTCTTTATTTAGTCAATCTCTTATATAATTATACTAAATTGATTTGGCAACAAAATAACTGGAAATTATGTGAAACAGTTTACGTCTTTATCACATTTAGTCTGAATGTTTATACATTTTGCTATAAATCATGCATTTTATTATATAGTAATATTTTATTTTAGACCCCACTATGTCTTGTAATATGTACTATATGTATCGTATTTACCTTTATAAAATTTGAAAAAGTTTGAATGATGGCACACATCAGACCCCAGTAGTTTTGGTTAAACAAATTGTGGGAAAGTAGTAACTGTCATAAGCTGTCTGAATCCCTTTGTTGGAAGATTATGGGTCAAGCACCAGAATTATGAGGAAAAAGTTTTGCCAAAGAGCATGTTGAATTAAATATATTAATTACTGTTAGTACAAGCCTGGCCAGGAGGTTTAATTTCAAGTGCCACCTTCTCTTGGTTGGTAATAGTTGTGCAGAGTACTAAATCCCTATGTTTTGGCTGCATACCTCACTGACTTGGCGATTCTGCCAGAAGCATGGGACCATGGTGAGGATGCTGCTGCCTAGAAGATACGTTTGTACATTTCAGTTATTGCGGTGATTTTACTTTATTAAAGGAAACACAAGGATGCAGAGTAAGATAGAAACAGTTAATCTTTTCTTTATTTCTCTAGTCTCCTACTAAAGCTGTATATAATGCCAGGCATTGGAACCATCCAGACTCAGAAGAACTACCTGGGCCACCAGTAGTAAAACCTCAAAGTGTCACGGTAAGTTAATTGTACATCTTCATTTAATAAGTTATAAATTAGCAAAGCAAAACTATCTGATAAATGATTTGGGGGCGGATGTGGCTCAACTGGTTGGGCGTCTGTCTCCCATATGGAGGGACCTGGGTTCGATCCCCGGGTCCTCCCGGTAAAAAAAAAAAATGAATGATTTGAAAGTCTCTGACCATATTTGGACTTCACGGAAATTTAATGACTTCAGTTTAGTTCACTGGAATAATGAGAATTGTGGACAGAATAGCAGAAATTCTAGTGCTACTATCTCATAAATGAAAGCTTTAAAATTTTTGGATTTATTTTTACTCCTGAGCCACATTCTATGGAATTTATAGTATTTTAGTGTGTCAGAGAAAGAAATAGTTTTATGTGATGTTTCTGTAACATCCTGTATAGATCAAAAAGTGGCTCTGCGTTGTTTAATTTACTTTTCAGAGGACCTCTTCCTGCATTCCAGTAATATGTTTTAATTTAAAACACATTTGAAAAAGACACTTATCAAATTATTTTCTTCAAAAGAACTGGTAGGATCACACATAATATCTAGATTAATGGTAAAGTGCCATTCATCTGTAGCTGCCAAGTAGGAATGGCTTTTTTTTTTTTTTTTTTTAATAACAACAAAATAATTGAGGGGATAGAGACCTTTCTAAAATATACTTCAATATTCTCTGCTTTCTTAAACTGATTAATAAAGCAGTCTCTGCTCCATTTGGTTAGCACGAAGTCACCATTGTGCCCAATAGTGGCTATGTACCATGTAAGTGGATACCATACTCCTGTTATGGATGTTTGTTTCCTCCCTGAATTACCTCAGTTTCCTGTGTTCTTTAAACTCTTGTCTCTCTGTTATAGTTTGTCTCACCCCTTTCTCCTTCCCAATACTATTTATATATGCAGCAGTGGTTCTGTATTCTTTCAATGCTCCTGGAGACAAATAATAAATTGTGTGAAATAAGCAAGGTTTAAAAAGATCAGAATGAATTCCTAAATGGTTCTTTTGTGAGTAAAACATGTAAGTCCTACTTGGTAGTGCATGGAATTGGAAATATCCCCTATGACCTTTCAGAGGTCTCTCCTTTTTTAGCTTTATATACTCTTTCTTGGAGCTAAATTTGCCAGATAGATAAGATGTTACTATTTTTATATACCTATTTAGGACAACTAATTTAATACCTTTTTAATAGGTGAGGCTGTCTTCAAAGGAACCAAATCAAAAAGATGATGGAGTTTTTAAGGCTCCTGCACCACCACCTAAAGTGATAAAAACTGTGACAATACCTACTCAGCCCTACCAAGATATAGTTACTGCACTGAAATGCAGGAAAGAAGACAAAGAAGTAAGCAGCTATACAATCTTACTGCACGTGGATAGACTTTTTATGTAACATTTAGCCTTTTAATATCTTAAACAAATACAGTACACCGATATTCACAGTTTTGAACCAGGAACTAAAAATATATCTTGTTCTACCACTACCAGTGTTTTCAAAATATTTCTTTTTGTTGCCATCTACTGAACTATTATGTACACTTAAGTGACATGGAGCAAACCCATGGACTTAAATATCCTAGTTCATAGTTACAAAAGAGGTGGACTTTTTTTCTCTTGGCAGTTATATACTGTTGTTCAGCATGTGAAGCACTTCAATGATGTAGTGGAATTTGGTGAAAATCAGGAGTTCACTGATGACATTGAGTACTTGTTAAGTGGCTTAAAGAGCACTCAGCCTCTAAACACACGTTGCCTTAGGTAAGATCTTATTTTATATTTGAAATTATATGCATGCAGTATCTCATTAACATTTTCCAAATCGGTAGAGTATTTTGTTATCATGGGTGTAATTTATGGCCAATGATAATAAGTTAAATTTTGATTGATTTCCTTTAAAGGATTTGATTCTATATGGAGGAGAGGAAAGAAAGATGGGTCATTATAACCCTTTAGCATAGTATAGGCTTAGGTTTCCAGCTGCTTAAAAGAAGAACGTCATGCTAACATACCTTTTAAGTTTTTTCAGCTCAAAACTTTCAATAAGAGATAGATTAATTTAAGCACGTTTTGATCTGGGTTATCATTTATGTTCTATAATGGATTGAATATTTTGATTTTGATCAAATTTATCAGTTTACCATGATAATTCCTTTTGTCTGGTTTTTAATAACAGTGTCTTAAAGACAGTAGTTTTATATCAGTTACACTCAGGAGTGATTGGTAAAGTAAAGTGGTTTTTCGTTTCCATTGTAAATTTTTTATCTCCTTTTTTTTTTTTTTAAACAAAGCAGCGGTATCTGCCCCGGGGCTTATACCATTGGTATATAGTATAATATATAATGGGAGATATAGTATAATTAAGTAATAACCTTGATGAAACTGTTGATGAAACTGTTACTGATGAAACTGTTAGCAGCCCATCTGCCTGCTCTCACACCGTAGGCCTGGCTCTTTGGAACTAGAATCTAGCGATCCCTAATTTTCAAATTGTTTAGTTGCCATCTAGAATTTGAGAGTTTTAGAATCAACCTAAAAATGGACTTTACCTACTTTGTAAAGGTTTATGCTTTAATCAAGTAAAATAATTCTGTTTGTTATGCCGAGTAATATTTTGGCACAGTGAAAATTGAGAATAGTAAATTAAAAATTATTAAATAAAATATCCTTGTTTCTAATGTTTTGTTCATGTGTACGTTCAATAATTTTAATATATCCGAAGCATTATGACAGGTCTTACAATGGTAGTGGTAGTATAAGGAGAGTACAAAAGAGGAACCTGTGGTTTATTGGCATTTTTTAATAAAGTATACTTGATCACATACTAGGCATCAGTAAAGTTTCTATTTACGCCCTTTATTTATTTTTTTTAATACCCTGATATGTGTAAGCAAGACTTTGTCTCTCCCTCTCCCACCTCTTGCTTTGGTATTGCACAAACTTAAAAATAATGCACTAGCTATTTTCAGTTTCCCTAATCTAGTCTGTCTTCCTCTAGTGTTATTAGCTTGGCTACTAAATGTGCCATGCCCAGTTTTCGAATGCACCTGAGAGCACACGGGATGGTGGCAATGGTCTTTAAAACCTTGGATGATTCTCAGCACCATCAGGTATTTTTTTAAGTTTCTGAGATTTAGAAACATTATTTTAAAATGCTAGTCTGTTAAGCTGTCAGATATCTTCATTAGATATTCATATGGTTGCATATATAAATATTTCCTAATTATGGATTCTCTTTTGTTTGTTGAATATATAGACCTTAATGTCAGAATTTTTTTCTTAATAAAGTCACCTAAGATGATTTTCTCATGTCATTTTTATTTTTTTCTTGTCAATTTATTCTCTTAAGCTTTATTCAGTCACCATAACTGGCATATCAAAACCATACTTGACTTTTAAGTCTCTAAGAATTGATTTCCTTTAATCAGAAAGTGCTAAGAAGAATCTATTACTATTATTTGGCATTAATAGTATGAAAACATGATTTTGAAATATTGCCTTAATTTTTTAAAAAAACGATGGTTTGTCTGAATGTAGCTTTGTGGGAAATTATGTAAGAACCCAAATCATACTTAAGGTGATATGAAATCATGGCAGCCACAAAGATCCAAATAACATTTATTCAAACTGCTATCTTTGGAACTGGATAGAGTAATGTAAATTTAAATTTAGTCAAACATACATTACTCATAAATGAATTTTCTTTTCCATGGATTTTTGTTTTCACCTTTCTTTTTGGAAAGCTTAAGCTTAATGTCTGTTTTCAATTCTGCAATTTCAGTGCCTAAAGATTATTTTTCCTCTAATCATATTGCAGTGTGTACAGTACTTTGAGGTTGAATGGGAATGGGAATGATTCTTTAAAATGAATGTATTTATTAAATCTTGGATGTCTCCTCATTGTGAAAAGGAATAAATTTCTTGTTTTTATTATGACTTTGGTGCTTTCTCTTAAAAATATAGCATATATAATATTCAGATTTAAATCCAGGTAATTATAGTTTTTAACATCATCATATTTAAAAGAAAATACTTATTACTAATCATTACCAGTAGTGGTATCTTGAGATGGTTTTATTATATTTTTATTCAAGGAAATTATGTCCCAAATACAGATTAGGTGTCACAGAATTAATCTAATACTGGGTCTTCTGAAACTGAAAGCAGTGTACTTAACCCTGGATCATAATTCCAGTAGCAAACTGGAGCAGATAAAAAGAGTCCTTAACGAAGAAGAAGACATGAGAACTGCTGGTTGCTTTGCTTGGCTTTGCTGTGCAGCTGAGAGAGGACCAGGGCATTCATGTGTGTTCTTGGAGGCAGTGGGTCTCCCGTGGTCTGTACTAGAGCGTGATTGCCAAAAATAATTTGCTCTGCAAGCATTTACTCAGGCACTCAGTTGGAAATTTCTGTACCTTTGGGGGGGTCAAAGTTTAAATCTTTCGATTGTTAATTATGTTTCTGTGCATTGGGATAAAAGTACAGAATATCCCCAGCATTGGGATATCTTAGTTGTGTTTATTTTTCAGGAAAAATTATGCTGAGTTTCTGATGCATATTTTAAAACACATTTCTAGCATTGAAGAAATGTTAACTCTCCATTTAGCACAGAATGGCTAAAGTGGCATGTAATTCAGCTAATATTCAGCTTAGGGACATTCGTGTACGGAAGGACCATAGAAAAGAATTAAGCAACAGTGTGCTTTATTCACTTATTTATTTTATAAATATATTTCCTGGAATACTTGAGAGGGAATCACTGAAGAAAGTGTTTTGAGGATTTCCAACACTGTCAGCAATATGAGTTTTAGGCAGTTTGTTACTATTAATATATTAACAGTGAACAAATCTCTAAATGGTCTTATTTCCTGAAATTGCCACCAACTGCTTACATGGACTTTTGTTTTTTGTCTGTTGAAGAACCTGTCCCTTTGTACAGCTGCCCTCATGTACATCCTGAGTAGAGACCGCCTGAACATGGATTTGGACAGAGCCAGCTTGGACCTAATGATTCGACTTCTGGAACTGGAACAAGATGCTTCGTCAGCCAAACTACTGAATGAGAAAGACATGAACAAAATAAAAGAAAAGATCCGAAGACTATGTGAAACTGTACACAACAAGCATCTTGATCTAGAAAATATAACGGTGGGTCCCTCATCCTTGCCTCCCTTCCTTCCATTATAAAATGAAAAATGCTTTTGTAAGTTCTGCCAGCAGCCATGTGACTTTGGACAAATCATTTAACCTCTTTTGCCTCAGTTTACAAATTGGCAAATTCTTCAAAGAGCATAAATCCTTTCTTTGCCTCAAATTCCTAAACTAGCTCATCTTTATTTAGGTTTCTGGTCAGTAAATAGCTGTAAAGTTTCTGTTGTATATTTGCACAGTCCTTTTCTCGTGACCTTTTTTCAGAAATTGCCTTTGAATTTTTATTCTCTGTTGGTTTTGTGAAAAATGATTCAAAGGATTTGTGAGGACCATTCATTTCCAGTGAATTAGTGGCTTATTCCAGGGTATCTCAGGGGATCTGAAGACCAATTCCTAGGCACCTGCCCTCCCTGGAGCAGTCATAATCAGGGTTGTGTTCACTCAGCACAAGTCCTCACCTATAAAATGCTCGTGCCGCTTGGGCATGATGTTTTACTTGTAGAATCAGTAATACTACAGTGGTTACTAGCAATACAAGATAATTGGCCTGTGGTTTTGGAAAATAAGATTATTTGTTGTATAATGCCTGGTTTTCAGATATTTCCAACATGTACATTATATGAACATTATTTTTCACTATTGCCTCCTAAACTGAAGACTATACCATTTGCCTCAAATTTAAGAAGGCTTTGTGCTAGCCAGATAAAATTTAGGACTATTGCTTTAATTAGGGCAGAGTAGGGAATGGATTCTGTTAGTTTGGGGATGGAGGGCACAAGATCATTGTAAAAGGCAAGATAGAAAAAATTGATGAGTATTCAGCACTTTTCAGTTATTAAAATTAGAAAAATAGCTGTTGTGCTCAGATGGTGAGGTGGAGAGATTGTTTATGATTCTACCATCACCCAAATACCTGTATAGTACCTTTAAAACATATTAGTAACTTTCATTTATTTTTAACATTTTCACAAAATTTATTTTATAAAAGAATAAATTTGAGCCCCTGCTTTTTATTTGCTGCACAATGGAATGGTTATATACCCTTATACATTTTTTATCCTCCCGTATTGTTCAACGTATAGACTATTTTCAGGTATTCACTATTAAAAAACTTGATGATGAACTTGTTCATTGAATTTCTTCCATGTTTTGATGAATTTATTAGTATTATTATTATATCAGTATAATTTTCTTAATACGGTGTTCAGTAGTAGTTTACTTCATGTGATTAAAACCAGAATACTGTTCTAATTTTAAGATGCCTCTTCCCCCCTCCCACACTTGATCTATTCTTGAATATTGTCTTAAGTTGTAGGATAGGACATTGCTTTACAGGGTTAATATCCCCTACATGTTAGTTTTGCCATTTGTTTATTGCTTAATTTCTTTCTTAAAACACAGTGTAACTTCTGGCCTGCTATACAGAGATAATTTAAAATACTAAAGTTGTTATAGTGTTTTAAGAAATAACCAAGAGCTAACCATTTGCAGAGTAGTGCTCTTATTAATGAATTGGCTATTCTTTAACTCTTTTTTGAGGACCATTCCAGTTTTCAAATAAAATGGTGGAAAAACAGGTTATTTTTAAATGCTAGTTTAATAATATACTAAATAACGCCTAAAATAGCAACCTTTTTTATACAAATAGAAATAATAAAATCCCTTTTTAGTATAAAATCTTAGGAGTTTTTATATATCAACATCAAATTACTGTCCCCTTTCTTCCTGAATAAAAAATGCCTCATTTGGTTTTAGCTTCATTACTCTGATTCATGAGTTCATACATCTAAAATGACCTCATTAAAATACTCTTTTAGGGACTTGGAATGAAAATTGAACAAAATTGAATCTCTTTTTTAAAATATAGTTTTAGATTGTTCTGTGTCTTCTTGGATAACACCTGTATGTATCTTTTTTGTTTGTTTGTCTTTTCTTTCTATCGTATCTTTTTTTTAAGACTAGACTAAAATCTTCTAGGTCTCTTCTAAATCCATAATGCTAAGATTTTCAATAGTAAGAGCTATTTGCATTTCTAAATATCTAACTGTATTCAGTCCCAAATAGAACAGGAGGGCTTAAGCATCTTTTCAAGGGTGGAATCCTTGGGAAGAAGAGCAGGTCTTTTCAGTCTTGGCTTGTTAAAGCATTTCTTTTGTTATGCTGAAATTCCTTTATTACCACAGGAGCCAGACTTTAAAGGAGTGGACTACATGCTTTAAAAAAAGAAAAAACAATAGTTAAAGGCAAGTAAAGAAAAGGAAATTTTAATCAGTTTTTTAACATGGCTCTTATTCTTCTATGTTCCCTCTAGTGGTGATCCTGAAGCATTATTTATATATAATAATTTTGTCAGGGTGGTCATTGGATGAGCATCTGTTGGAGCCAAGATCTGCAGTATAAAGTTATTGGGTTTTTTTGTTTGTTTGTTTTTTTGTTTTTTTTAAACATTATAAAGTTTAAGATGTGAGAGTCTGTAACACTAAAATAAATAAAGGATTTGTATTCACAAAAGAAAGAAAAGCAATTAAACAATAAGCAAAAGATTAGCAGCCTTGTAGGAAAATCAGAATAATAAACAGGGAACTCAGTAGGAAAAAAAGAGTAATTTGGTAACTAATAAATATGTGAAAAAAAAATGCTCAAGTTTACTGTAGTCAGAAGAATACAGATCAAAGTAATAAGATACAGTTTTCCATCTTCAGATAGGCCAAAAATAATTTTTTTTCTTTTTTTTTTCTTGATGGCCTGGGCATTAAACCTGGGACCGTGTATGTGGGAAGCTGGCACTCAGCCACTGAGCCACATTGGCTTCCCTGAGTTGGTTTTTTAGTTTGCTTGTTTGTTTTTTTTGTTTTTAGGAGGTACACAGGAACCAAACCTGTGACCTCCCAGGTGGGAAGCAGGCACTCAACTGCTTGTGCCACATCTACTCCCTAGGCAGAAATCTTAATTGATAATTTGTGTTTTTGAGGGTTCAGGGTAACTGACACTCTCACACTTCGCTTCGTTACTTGTTAGAGCCTTCATGGAAAATGAATCCAACGTATTGATTTGCATTTAAAATATGTGTACACTTTGGCTGAGTTAGGCCCACCCTTGAGCACTTGTTCATTCAACAGTATCAGCATTTTATTGAGCTGACAGATGATAAACTAATAATAGGGTTTCTCTGAAAACAAGTCATGGAATTAAAAACATTTGTTCAACTTGTCTTTTTTTTTTTTTTTTTTTTTACTGGGAGGTCCTGGGGATCGAACCCAGGTCCCTACATACGGGAGATGGACACCCAACCATTTGAGCCACATCTGTCCCCTCAACTTGTCTTCTGTTAAAGTAAAAAAATCGTTCTAGCATGCAATGAACTTTCTGTGAAGAAAATCAATCTCTAGAAATGTTGCCTTTGAATTATTGCTCAGAGTGAATGCTCATTCATGGTGCTTCTGAATTTTAGACTGGGCATTTGGCTATGGAGACATTACTGTCCCTTACTTCTAAACGAGCAGGAGACTGGTTTAAAGAAGAACTACGGCTTTTGGGTGGTCTGGATCATATTGTAGATAAAGGTACGATATATACATATATTACTCTTTTGTGTGTCTTTTGTAGTGATGAGGCATACTTACGCCCAGTTCTTTTTTCCTAGTAAAAGAATGTGTGGATCATTTGAGTAAAGATGAGGATGAAGAGAAACTAGTAGCCTCGTTATGGGGAGCAGAGAGATGTCTGCGAGTTTTAGAAAGTGTAAGTTGGACTATTTGGGGAAAATTATTTAACTTAATTGTGATATTTGTGTGTGTGTGTGTGTGTGTGTGTATGGGAGAGAGATATTGCTACATAGATAACCTCAGAGTTTTTCTTTTGTTAATCCAAGTTGAAATTGCAGTACATTGTTAGAGCAGCCTGTTGTTAATGAACGAGTTAAATGAGCACTTTTATATTTTAAGAATATATATTTTAGTTATTTATATTACTGCCCCAAATGACATCTTGCCTGTCCAGGCAAAAATTTGTTTGTATTTGTTAAGTGTAATTTTTTTTCTTTAATGTGGAATTCTGCTTAAGCAGATTTTTAACTTGTTAAAGGAAACCAAAAGTTAAACACAGTCAGGTTTTTGTTTTTTAAATTATTAACCATTTTCTTGATTTTGCTATTATTTGAATAAGTATATATAAGCACAGCTTGTAATAATATTTGGTTTTAAAGAATGATACTATTGAACTGCAGTTGTTTGTAGTAAGTATAGTTTAGAATGTATGCTGCTAGTGACTTTAAGCTTCTGGTTGAAATTGAAATTTTCTTCTGAAATGCTTCAGGTATGAAAGAGAAAGGTATTTCTTTATAAAATGTATTCTAAATTAATTCACATTTGAACTTTAAAGTCTTGGTTTGTTTATAATTGGGAACTGCTCTTTTCTTACCTTCAGAATATTTGGTAATTGGTAATTCATTACAGTGAATGTATAGTGCAGAATATATTAATTATGAATGAGTGCTTTATAGCAGTGTTTTAATTCTCTTATAAAGCAGTTGCTCTGTTTTTCTACATCAGAAACATGTGGGTGAGATGACAAAGACAGTGTTTCTTCTTCATCTCTCTTTATCTTTTAGAGCCCCATGCAGTGTGTTGTAAGTGAATACATGGAGGTTATAGACTGCCACAATCAGACCAGAATAGTAATGATTATTGTTTTCACATTTTTCCCTTTTAGGTAACAGTGCATAATCCAGAAAATCAAAGCTACTTGATAGCATATAAAGACTCACAGCTCATTGTTTCATCAGCTAAGTAAGTGTTCCTAAAATCTCACGTATTTATTTAAAGGGTTTGGATTGATCATTAAATAAGATTGTATCACATTCTTCCATAAAGTCCTGAGTCTCATGCTCTGGGAGTCAGAGGCAGGACAGTGTAGAGCAGTAGTTAGGAGTACCTGGGAGTCAGAGGCTGGAGGGACAGTGTAGAGCAGTAGTTGGAAGTACCTGGGAGTCAGAGGCGGGACAGTGTAGAGCAGTAGTTGGGAGTACCTGGGAGTCAGAGGCGGGACAGTGTAGAGCTATAGTTACGGGTACCTGGGAGTCAGAGACGGGACAGTGTAGAGCAGTAGTTGGGAGTACCTGGGAGTCAGGTAGGACAGTGTAGAGCGGTAGTTACAAATACAGATTCTGGAGCCAGAATGAGCGAGTGTGGATCCAAGCTTCTTACCACTGTAACTTCAACTGTATAACTTTGGGCAAGTCACTGACTTGTTAGATGTTTTTCAGAAGTGGGAGGGCGGGGGGGGGGGGGGTGAATAATAACTATTTATTCTTCTGGGGTTGTTTTGACAACTGACGGAGTTATTATCATCAGGCTCTCCTAGCTCTCTTCGCCTGCCCTTTGGACCTGATTGCCAAGGATCTACATGTGGCTGCCCCACTCCCCACTGACCACCTTCCACAACAGTGGCCTAATGCTGTTACCTCAGCGCATTTAGACTTTCCCAGCATGACTCCAGTCTGTTCTGTTGTCTTCTTACCACAGCCTCCTCCTGATAGCTCTGTCCTTGTTCCTGATAGCTCTGCTCTCATTTTGTGACCTTTTTAGCCCATCCAACACAGTACCACAGGGAGTTAACCTTCCTAAAACCTCTACTTTGAAAAATAACCTTTAACTCTAAATCTCTTACTTCTTGTCGCCTTTGCATGTAGTACTTCCATATTCCAGTTTCGTGCCAGAGGCCCACTGCTGTCTGTCTCCCTTTCATCTTCTCTCTCTCCTTCCTTTCTTTCCTTTCTTTCTTCCTTCCTTCCTTTCTTTTTTCTTTTCTTTTCTTTATTTCTAGAATTTCAAACTTAGATAAAGTATACAAAATAATAGGATAACTATCGTGCACACATCTCTCAGCTCAGTTAATACTCATGGCCAGTTTTGTTTCCATCTATAACCCCATCCCCCCCCCCCCCCCTGTATTATTTTAAAGTAAATTCCAAGTGTATTATTTCATCCATAAATATTTTAGTAAATAATGTCAATCAGAAAGACTCTTTCTAAAAACATAACCACAATACCATTTCCACACCTTAAAAAGTGTCATGTGCATATGCCATAACCCCAAGTACCTTGAAAAAGGAAGTATTTAATGGGGCGGCATTCAGCTCTTCTCATTGCGTTTAGGAAGTCTGGTCCACGTGGCTTGGAAGAGGTCAGAATTGGATGTTTGTGAAAGGGCACTCAGCTGGCTTTGTTGTTGTTTGTTTGTTTGTTTGTTTGTTTTTTCTATCTGGCTTTTTGAGCTTTTCAATAGAACTCTGATTAATATAGGAATAGCATACTGAAAGATTACATAATCTCCTCCCCACCCCCTAACAACAGCAACAACAATTCAGCTGAGTACTGCTTAAGGCAGTTGAGTTACCGATGACAACATGGTAGTTCTAATATCCCCGAGCATCAGAAGAAAAGATTATTTTAGATTAGTCATAAAAATATTAAGGAGAGCCTTATAGTATTTCCTCAATATGTTTTAAGGACGAGCAAGGAATGGATTAGATATGGTGCAGTTTTCTTTAAAGGTTTTGTTTGGTATTTGATAAATGAAGAATCAGCTGACAGAGTCTGATCTCTGTTAGACTTTTTGAAAATATATTGATGGACTTGGCATTTTGAAGTCTTCAAAGATATTAGACCCATTTAAAATTCCTTGTTATTTTGGGTAGCATCTTGAGAATTATTGGATACAGTTGATAGATACCCTTGTATGGCTGCCAGGAAAGTGAAAAAATTTCCTAGTAAAGTAGATAATTTGCTCTGATGCATATAAAATATTTAATACTCATCTATCCAAGGTTATTATGCAATATTAATATAAATAATCTCTGCCTCTGAGAGTGTGTGTTCTCAATGAAAAACAGCTAAATGAGGTTCAGAATTGTCCAGGGTTAGCTCTTAAAAAGGTTTTACCCTTTTGTGGGAGGGGTTATACTGGTCTCTTGTATTGGAGTAAATGGTAATATGGGGGCGACTTCTGGGAACTATAGAGCCTGACTAGTGATGGATGTAGGAATTACCAGGTGTGAAGAAACTTCTGGGAAACGGATGTGGCTCAAGAGGTTCGGCGTCCGTCTACCATATGGAGAGACTGGGGTTCGATCCCCGGTACCTCCCGGTAAAAAAAAAAAAAAAAAAAAAAGAAACTTCTGCCATGAATCTATAATATAACTTTGTTTAGGGAAATTTTTAAGTTATCTTCAGAATAAAAAGAAAATTAGCACCTGGTATGATACCATATGTACTTGGTACATGATTGAATACTTAATTTATTATGCTATCTCAAATCGGAAAAATAATTGACTCTGACAGCATTTTTGACAGATTTTAACTATTAAGGTCCAGGTAAATAGAAATTCTTTGTATGAGTGTTACTTTAGCCTAATAGTCTACGTTTTATTTTCTCTTAAGAGCATTACAACATTGTGAAGAATTCATTCAGCAGTATAACCGTGCTGAAAACAGTCTGTGCTCACCTGACAGTAAGCCTCTGCCTCACCAGAATGTAACCAGTCATGTAGGCAAAGCCGTGGAGGACTGCATGAGGGCCATCATTGGGGTGCTGCTCAATTTGACTAATGATAATGGTAGGTCGTTTTCTACATTGTCACTCATCGATTGTATATTTCATAACAAGTTATTCCCTTCATTTCTTCTTTTTTTGTGAGTGTATTGTTTGTTTTGTTTTGTTTTGTGTTTTGTTTTTACCGGGAGGTCCCAGGGATCGAACCCAGGCCCCTCCAAATGGGAGACGGACACCCAACCATTTGAGCCACATGCTCCCCCCTGTATTGTTTATTTTTTTTATTTTTATTTTTTATTTTTATTTCTTTTAAATTGCCATAATATAATTCACTCACTCATGTGTAATTTAACTGCTTTTAGGAATTGATATTTTCAGAAACGGTCTAGTTACTTGGCTCAGGAAATACTAGAGTCAACAGTGTATATCAATAAAGGAATAGATATATGCTCTATCCTTTAATACCTTTTTTATAAGTTCTGATTGTTAGAGTCATAGGAGGGAACTATAAATGTTTTCCTCCTCACCATCCTGTGTTTCAGAATGGGGCAGCACCAAAACAGGAGAGCAGGACGGTTTGATCAGCACAGCGATGAACTGTGTGCTTCAGGTTCCTAAGTACCTACCTCAAGAGCAGAGATTTGATATTCGAGTGCTGGTGAGTCCAAGTGCCTATTTCAGAAATGAGTGTTTTACCCAGTCAGTTGTAGAAAACTTTGTCTTAGTTTTTGGTGTAAGGACCAATGTTTTAATATACTTTGGATTGTTGGATGAATTCCTCAAGAATATACCTCTTGTACAAAAGAGCAAAGAAGGGCCTCATGTCAAACAAAATATAAGAACTAAAGATGGTCATTAAATACTAAAGAGTTTTGGTAGTGGATGGTGGTTGATGGTAGTACAATATTGTGAATGTAATTAATAGTGGATAAAATAGGAAACTTTGTGATGTATTATTTATATATATATGCCACCACAATAAAAAATTTTTAAAAATCTAAAGAAACCATTATTTGGGAAGGCCACTATCTTGTATATTGGTTTTTAACCATTAAGTTTCTAGCTGTCAATAAAAATTTAGGTATATTGTGTTTATTTGTTTTTAATTCTCATCTGAAATATGCATCTTTTAATTTTTACAGGGATTAGGTCTACTGATAAATCTAGTGGAATACAGTGCTCGGAATCGGCACTGTCTCGTCAACATGGAAACTTCGTGTTCTTTTGATTCTTCCTTTTGTAGTGGAGAAGATGACGGTAATTTAAGGCTAGCTGGACAAGTCCATGCTGTTCAGGCTTTAGTGCAGGTAAGCATCATCTGACAAACAAAACATTTGCAGTGTGTCACCTGCCCAGCACCTTCATCCCGTGCACCTTCCTCCTCCCCCCCTTCCCCTCCCTCCCCTTTCAGAACTCCTGAAGTACATCTTTGGAGGAGGGAGAGAATGTCTTTTAGACCTGACCAATTCTTTAAAAAAGTAGTTTTTGGACTGAAATTTAGTTTAATTTTAAATAGGAATTCTTAACCAATTAAAACAGTGGTGCAGTTTCTCTGTAGACCAGTGAGACAGGTCCACTGGTTTAGAATTCACCCTGTGCTCTGCTGGCCTTCCTCACCTGCTGAAATCACTCCTTACTTGTAAGGCCTGCTTGTCCTTCTTGCGTGGTCTACTGGTTGGTATCATGGTTGCAAAAGACAGAAACAAGACATGTTTATCAAAAGTAGATGATTGGTAACAAACTGGGACCAGCCCCAGCCTCAGCCCCTCCAGTTCACATCCTCCAGTTTTTATCTACTGGTCTGTGTCCAGGACTGTGTTTGACCCTGTGTGCTAATGTGAACAGTGGTGAAATGGCTGGGCATAGGATGTCCTGGAAAGACACAGTTTATTTGAATTCATTTTCCATTTTCCTGTCTTACTCTTCTCCATTATGCATAGCTGAGAGTTGACTACCGATAGGAAGTAATCGCTGGGCTTTTTTTCCCCTAGAATTCAGAATACTCCGTCTTGACTAACTGAAAATTTAATTTTTAGTTCTTTAAAATATAAAATTATATGTGAAGCCAGTTAGACCATGACAGCTATTTATTAATAGTAGTAATAGTAAAAGGTAATAGCAATTAGTAACTATACTTGGTAGTAGTAAATTATTTTTGGTCTCATTTAATGCAGAAAAAAATTTTAAAATATTTGGTCCCTGCCTTTGTTGTTACTTTTTTATAGACCCCATTGGCACATTTACTTTTCTGTTTAAAAGAGGCATTCCTTTCCTGTGCAATTTATTTATTTATTTTTTTAAGCTTATTTTTGAAATGATTATAGACTCACAGAAAGTTACAAAAATAGTATAAAGATGCCCATGTGCCCTTCACATAGCTTCCTCTAATGGTGACATTTTACATAGCTGCAGTACAATGTCAAAACCAGGAAATTGACATTATGTTACTGTTAACTAGATTGCAGACCGCATTGTTTCACCATTTTTTAACCTGGGTTTGTGTGTGTCTGTGCAGCTTTATCCCTGTAGAGATCACCACAAAAGAACTCCTCCCCCTACCTGACCTCCATAGCTGCTGAAAATCACTAATTTTTTTTCTTTATAGTTTTCTCACTTCTAGAATGTTTTATTAACATAGGCTTACCTCATTCTTCATAATGACTTCAGTTTTTTCCTTTTTTGTTTTGGTTTGTTATAAAAATTTTGGAAATAAATACCTTAGTACCTAAATCTTGAAACAACTTTTCAATGTGTAAGGTTAATTTCCTCTCTTAAAATTGTTGTGTTATTATATTGTATATATTTAAAATTGATGTCCCCAACACTCTCCCATCACCAAAAAACCTCCCCCTCTCCAATTTTTTCATACTTTCCCCCAAAATCTGTGAGTCCCTGTTTTTCCATACTCTTACCAACAATTGGCATAACAGTTTTTAATTGTTGCCAGTCTAATTTGTCCCTAGCTACCTTTGTGTTTCTTTAAATGGCAGTTTTCACATGTTCAGAAACAATAATGACTCATCTTTTTCTTTTTACCAAAGCCCTCTCAAAAGGATACCCATTAATTTTATTTGGCCCTTTTGAAGCCAGTAATGCATGAACTTATGTCTTCAAACAGTAATGAATCATAACTGGTGGCTTTGAGCCCATCACCATTCAAATTGGTGGTTCTAAATATCTTGGTCTCAGAACTCGTCTGCATGCTTAAAAATTATTGGGGACCCCAGAGAGCTTTTGGTTTTGTGCCAGATCTATTGATATTTACTAAATTAGAAATTAAAACTAAGAAAAAATTTAAAACACAAGACTATAGAAGCACTCATTCCATTAGTCATCAGACTGATGACATATGTAGGCGCTGGAAAACTCTATACTCATGAGAAAATGAAAGAAGTCAGATAACCTATTTGTAGTATTATGAATATAATTTTGACATCACAGACTCCCTGAAAATGTGTCGGGGACCCCCAAGATCCTTGGACCAATTAAATAAAGTAAATGGAGACGAGGAATTTAGTATGTTCACCTTTGTATTTCCATTGATAAGCAAGTCAATATAGTTGCAGTCCATTTCCGGGTCTTTGCTTTTTACTTTTATTAATACTTGATTTCTTTAAATATTTCTTTTAAAGAAGCTTATGTTGCTTTTCCTCTAACATTGTGTAGTTTTGTTAAGTATCCTTTTCTTCCTCCTAGGTAATTTATCCAGCCTGCCCAGGTTTTTGTTTGTTTGTTTTTAAGTCAAGTTTGTATTTTTTGCTTTAATTTCCTGTCAGTATTATCCAAACTAAGGGAAACTATTGAGACTTTATTCTTGTAAACAGAATATTTACATCATTAGTAGACATTCTTAATTTACTTGAATTCTAGCAGCATTTTTATTTTACATTTGTTTTGAACTTTTGTAGGATGCAGAGCAAGGGCTTTTACTAGTTCTAACCCTTTTTTACCAGACAACAACATGCCTCCTGGAGTTAGTGATGTTTAAAAGTAACCAGAACCTTATCTTTGGATACGTAGAGTTTTAGGTTGATTGGTAATCTTTTTTTAATGGTGTTAAAAATCAATTTTCATCAGCTATTTCTTGAACGAGAGCGAGCAGCCCAGTTGGCAGAAAGTAAAACAGATGAATTGATCAAAGATGCTCCAACCACTCAACATGATAAGAGTGGAGAGTGGCAAGAAACAAGTGGAGAAATACAATGGGTATCAACTGAAAAGACGGATGGCACAGAAGAGAAACAAAAGAAGGATGAAGATGATGAAGAGCTTGACCTCAATAAAGGTACTTTTATTTTGAGTGGTGTATACAAATTAGGAACAATGGTTCAGTTTTGCTTTTTTCTTCAAAACATACTTTATGTATTGCCGAAATCTTGCTGTTAAAAAAAAAAAAAACTACTTTATTAAGCAATAATTCACATAATGTAACTCTTTAATATTGTACAGTTCAGTGTGTTCACAAGTTTGTGCAACCATGACCACCATGTTATTCCAGAACATTTTTATTAACCCCAAAAGAAACCCCATACTCATAAGCAGTCATTCCCCATTTTTTCTCCCCCTGCCCCTGTGTGCCACTAATGTAGTTTCTGTCTCTGTGGATTTGTCTATTTTGGATATTTCATATAAATGGAATCATATAGTATGTGGTCTCTAGTGACTATCATCTTTCACTTAAAATTTCAGTTCCTTTTTTTTCCCCCCTTAATCATCCATTGCCAAAACTTTCATTGCCCAGAACACCACTCTTTAATTTTTTTGGTTAATAATGTTCCATTGTATGAATATTCCAAATTTTGTTTATTCAGTGACGGATATTTGGGTTGTTTCCACTTTGGGGCTATTGTGAATAATGTGGCTCTGAACATTCAAATACAAATTTTTATGCAGACATAGGCTTTCATTTTTTTGTGTGGAAATATAGCTGGTAATGGAATTGCTGGGTTATTCTATGTTTAACATTTTGAGGAACTGCCAAATTGTTTTTACAAAGTGACCATACCATTTTACAGTTCCACCAGCAGTGTATGAGGGTTCCAATTTCTCTACATCCCTCCCAGTACTTGTTGTCTTTATTTTTGTCATCTTGGTGGGTATGAAGTAGTATCTCAGTGTGGTTTTTTTTGTTTTGTTTTGTTTTGTTTTTACCGGGAGGTCCCAGGGATCGAACTCGGGTCCCTCCATATGGGAGATGGACGCCCAACCATTTGAGCCACATCTGTCCCCTCTGAATGTGGTTTGATTTGCATTTTCCTGATGACTAATGTTGTTGAGCATCTTTTCATGTGCTTATTGGCCCACTTGTATATTTTCTTTGGAGAAATGCTTCTTCATACCCTTTGCCCATTTTTAAATGGAGTTATTTTTCTTTATTGTTGTGTTGGAAGATTTTTTAAATGATTGGCAAATACATTCTCCCATTTTGGGTGGTTTTCTTTTCATTTTCTTGATGAAGTCCTGTTTTTCTGTTTTTTTCTTTTGCTACTTGTGTCTTAAGCAACCATTGCCCAACCCAAGGTCATAAAGGTATATTCTTATGTCTTGTAAGTGTTTTATGGTTTTAGCTCATAAATTTAGGTATAAGGTCCATTTCTAAGTAATCTTTGTTAATTTGTGAGGAAGAGATCCAACTTCATTCTTTTGCATATACTTATCTATTTGTCCTAACACCATTTGTTAATGTTTAGAAGTTTTGAAGAAAAGATAACCAACAAAATTTTGATACCATGAGGTTTTTATTTTTTGAGATACTGTTATAAATTTTTATTTAAATATTCTCAGCTCTTCAGCATGCTGGCAAACACATGGAAGATTGCATCGTGGCCTCATACACAGCACTGCTTCTTGGTTGTCTCTGCCAGGAGAGTCCAGTAAGTAAATCGTTCAGTGATGCTTTATGTCTTCAAAAGATTCCCATGTAACAGCTTCATACTATCACTTGATTAACTTTTATTTTTTTCCCATTTATTACCCATTGTATTACTAAAAGGCTTTTGACTGGTTATACGGTTTATTTGTTTAGTTTTCTTTATTTCACTGTGGGAGAAAAGTGGCAAGACAATGTCTAACATTTCCAGTAATTTCTCTAAATTACTTAGTTTTCTTTCTTTATAACTCTAGACATGTTCATTGTCCTACTGTAGGTTTTACTGAAGAAGGTTTGAAGGAAATTAATTCTAATTTTAAGAAAGTGAATCTTTCTGTTTTTATTAAAACTGATATGTCTTTCAGAGTTACGCTATTTCAGATATAAAATTGCTCGTGTGAAAAATAAATTGGTCAGAGAGTTTCTAATCTCTTGGGGAAAGAAGATTTACATACACAAAAATAAGACTAAATTAAAAAACTAGGTAGCTTATTATAAGTTAAAAACTTGCAAATATTTGTTGCACTTGTTAAGGTGCATTTCACAGTAAGAGTACACTGGGGCTAATGAAAAAGATCTTGGTTGATGGATGAATCAATTCAGATAAAACCTGGTCTCAGCTGGCATAATTTAAACAAGATGGAAAACTCTAGTTTGGTTTAATTCAGTGCCTCGAAGTCATCAGGACTCAGGTCATTTCTTTCTTTAACCTCTGCTATCTTCTGCATGGTGTCTTTTCTTTTGCTAGCTCTCTCCACGGTCCGATCTGGCTGTAGATGGGTGTCTCATCTGATTTAAAAGAGTTTTTCTCTTAGGACCTCCATCTTCCCCCCGTCAAGTCAACCTCCCCTTGTATTGGCCAGCAGCAGGTCAGATGCTTTTGTCTAAACCATTCATTGGTTCAGACCACTGTGAGTTGTTTAGATCTTCTTGATTTCCCTACAAGAAGTGAGGTTACCTGAACAGTCAGACTTGAGTTAGTCCAGAAATGGAAGGTTATGGCTATTAGGACAATTTGCTTCCATGTGAAAAGTATATTAAATGGAATATACTTCCATTATCATACCATTGATCATACGAAGGGCTTAATTAGAGAAGGTACTCATGCTACCAGCTCCCTGTGAACAGGTCCATTTACCCACCCACCCATGTTTTCTGTTTTTGCCATCAAGTTCTCTGTTTCCTTTTTTTTTTTTTTTTTTTCCCTGCATCCATTTGTCCAATCCTGTGTATTTTCTTAAATCTCTCTTGTCTGTCCCTTACATATTTACATTGTAGTTAGTCTCTGATCTGTATGCACACCAGCCCCCTCGACATGGCCCTTGCTGGCCCCACTACTTTCTGGATCAAGAGCCAAAGCCCTGTAGGCCCTGCAAGGTCTTCATCCCCCTTGAGTAGAAGGGCAAATGGGAAATACATATCAAGCGAAATGAAGGAGGAAGAGGCCTTCAAATAAACAGTAATGGGTAGAATATTTAAATTTAAAGATTTTTACGTGTCCTGTTTTAACACACAATCTAGTTTCAATCATTATTCAGTCATCTTCTTACAATGTGGTTTTTAAAATTAACTTGGACTATTACCACAAGTGTTTTCATCTCCGTCAGGCCATCTTTCTCATGTTAAATTCCTTTGTTTCAGCCTCTCTTTTCTTTTCTTTTTTAAAGATTTTATTTATTTATTCATCCATCCCCCCCTTGCTGCCTGCGCTCGCTGGGTCAGCCAACCACGCCGTGCGGGCGGGCCCGCCCTCACCAGGAGGCCCCGGGAACCGAACCCGGGGCCCCCCACATGGCAAACGGGAGCCCCACTGATTGAGCCACAGCCGCCTCCCTCTCTCTTTTCTTTTAAAGATAGTCAGGTTTTTAAGTTGGCAACGTGGTCAAATTCTAGAGCCATGGATGGCTTTGTTGCCCAGGGGCCATTTGAATTAACCTTTAAAAGCTTGCTGATAACAGATATAAGGCAATGAGTTTTTATAGTATTTGACAAAATGTATAATGACCTGTATTTGTCATTGCAATACCATGCAGAACAATTCCAATGTCCTAAAAATGCCCCATGTTACACCTATTCTTTCCTCCCCCTCCCCATAGAACCTCTGATAACCACTATCTTTATATCAATATTGCAAGTTCTTCTATTAGAACAATAATAATAAGTCTACTTTGATCTACGATTATATTCCTCCTTTAGTTTTGTTCATTCCTCAGTCTTGAGAATTTGGGGATGGTGATGCTGCTCTGCTTTAGACTGAGAGGGCTTAGATCTTATGGGGCAGATGGAGGAACTGTTTTGCTTGCATTTGTAGATACTTTTTGTTTTTTTGGGATGGGGGTTGTCCATCATCTTCTTTTTGTTAGTTGTCCTGGGCAAAAGTCTCATAAACTGGAGGGTAGGTGTTGGCTGCAACTCTGCTGAGATTCAGGGCTCAACTGGCATATGAACCAGACCGAAGATTTAAGTCTCTGAGACATATATTAATGGGTATAGTGCTAGTTGTATAGTGCTCAAATAAAAGGGGTAAAAGAATCATGTGTAGGAAAATTATAAATGAGCCTAACTCTGTTACATTGGGGAAATAGATTATCATATATTCCAAGGTAAGGCCCACAGATGGGATGCTGATTTCCTGGGGTTGTGTGCCTTGTCTGTAGTGTCCAGATGGCTCTAGAGCCCTTGGGAGCACCCGTGTTTGAGGCTTTGTTTACTGTGGTAGTTAATGAGATCCACCTGAGACATGAATAAGCATAATCTCTGAGACACCCTCCCAACTCACTTTGGAATCTCTTAACCATAAAAACTCTTTTTGTATTTAATGTTTCCCCCTTTTGGTCAGGATGTTTTTCCAAATGCATCATTGGTTGGTGCTTGATAATAATCCCTCAGTGCCAGGGAGCCTTATCCCAAGGAGTCATGTCCCACACCAGGGGGAAGGTAGTGAATTTATTTACTGAGTTTGGCTTAGAGAGAGGCCACTTTTGAGTAACAAGGTTTTCAGGAAGTTCTTATTAGACTAAGTTGCAATCTTTTAAGTATAAAGTTCATAAGTACAAGCATTAATATCATAGGCTAGGCATTGTGGTCTGTTTTCTTTCATTAGGCACTGCTTATCTGCTCTAGAGATTCTTCCCACTCTATTTGAGAACATAACAGAACTTCCCAGGATGGGAGTTTTAATATTTTGTTGTTTATTGTGTGGGTCTCTACCCGCTGAGGAAACACCCTATGACCACATGAACACATTCATATTCCATAGAGTCATACCCCAGGTGCACCCTTCCCCACACATCTCCTCATCACCAACACCCTGTACCAGTGACACTCCCCTGCCATAGATGCCAAAAGAACACTCCCACAATTGTATTCTCAACCACAGTCCACATCCTCCCCAGGGCTTAGCTGTTTCTTCTTCCAGAACTCCCCCCAGTTCCATAAATAGCCCAACCCATTCCCCCAACCCCACTCACACTCACATTCCAGCACCATCAATCCCATTCACACCTAGCTGCACCCCCATCACCTCCATTCACTGCCAGACCATCCCCTTCCACCTTACCATAGATTCTCCCCAGATCGAGCATCAGCTCACCACTCTACTGTCTTTCTGTCTCCTGGAAACTTATCTTCCAGACTCTACCTCTGTGAGTCTTCTCAGTGTCTTTAGTTCATATAAGTGAGATCATGCAGAATTTGTATTTTATTGACTGGCTTACTTCACTGAACATAAGGTCTTCAGGATTCATCCATGTTGTTGCATATGTCAACACTTAATTCCTTCTTACAGCTGAATAATATTCCATTGTATATATAAACCACATTTTGTTTATCCATTCATCTGTTGATGGACACTTGGGTTGCTTCCACCTGTTAGCAATTGTGAATAATGCTGCGATGAACATTGGTGTGCATATATCTGTTTGCGTCCCTGTTTTTAGTTCTTCTGGGTATATTCCTAGTGGTGGGATTGCTGGATCATAGGGCAGTTCTATACTTAGCTTCCTGAGGAACTACCAAACCATCATTTACAATGGCTGCACCATTCTGCATTCCCACCAGCAGTGAGTGAGGGTTCCCTTTCCTCCACATCCTCTCCAACACTTGTAGTTTTCTGGTTTTTTAATAGCAGCCAGTCTAGTAGGTATAAGATGGTATCTCACTGTAGTTTTGATTTGCATTTCCCTAAGAACTAGTGATGTTGAGCATCTTTTCATGTGCTTTTTTAGCCATTTGCATTTCCTCTTTGGAAAAGTGTCTATTCAACTCTCTTGCCCATTTTTTAAAATGGCTTGTCTTTTTACTATTGAGATGTAAAAAATTTTTATATATGCTAGATATTAGATTGTTATCGGATAAGTGTCCCAAATATTTTCTCCCCGAGGCTCCCTTTTTACTTTCATGACAAGCTCCTTTGAAGCACAAAAGTTTTGAGAAGATCCCATTTATCTATTTTATCTTCTGTTGCTTGTGCTTTGGGTATAAAGTTTATGAAACCATTTCTTACTACAAGATCTTGTAGATGCTTCCCTACATTATCTTCTAGCTTTATGGTCTTGGCTCTTACATTTAGGTCTTTGATCCATCTTGACTTAATTTTTTTTACCGGGAGGTCCCGGGGATCGAACCCAGGTCCCTCTATATGGGAGATGGACACCCAGCCATTTGAGCCACATCCGCCCCCCCACCCCGACTTAATTTTTATATAAGGCATGAGATGGTGTTCCTCTCTCATTCTTTTGGATATGGATATCCAGTTCTCTAAGCACCATTTGTGGAAGAGACTATTCTGTCCCAGTTGAATGGGCTTGATGTTCTTGTCGAATATCCGTTGGTATATTCTACATCTGAACTCTCAGTTCTATTCCATTGGTCAGTATTTTTGTCCATGTGCCAATACCATGCAGTTTTTTTTTAAAGATTTTATTTATTTATTCATTTATCTCCCCCTTGCTGCTTGTGCTCGCCGGGTCAGCCAACCACGCCGTGCGGGCGGGCCTGCCTTCACCAGGAGGCCCCGGGAACCGAACCCGGGGCCTCCCATATGGTAAACGGGAGCCCCACTGATTGAGCCACAGCCGCTTCCCATTATACCATGCAGTTTTGACCACTGTAGCTTTGTAGTATGCTTTAAAGTCAAGGCAGCATGATTCCTTCAATTTCGTTTTTCTTTCTCAAGATAAAAACATTTTTTAATATAATGAAATAGAACTTTCTCAAGTAGGTTGTGTAATATTTTCCTTATATTGATTTATATGTAATTTAGCTTCTTCTTGCTAACAGTGCAGGGAAACACCTTAATTTCCTCTCCTGTCATTGTACACGAAGGTACTCTACTGTTTGAGTGTCTGTATCACAGATGATATTAGATCATCTTTGGAAAGACCTTCTGGTTAATTCCTAGCCTACATACTTCAGTTGAATTCACCTGTAGAGGATGAGAAATTTTTTATCTCTCTCTCTCTATTCCATAAGCAGCTACATGAGTACATTTTGAAATACAACATTTTTAGTCTATACTCCCTCCTCCTCTCCAAACACCCCTTTCTCTCCCGCAAATATTCAACAGTGCATTTATTTCAGGCATTTTCTTGCACCTTTACAGAAGTAAA
Organism: Tolypeutes matacus; assembly: GCA_026826555.1. Classification (NCBI taxonomy): domain Eukaryota; kingdom Metazoa; phylum Chordata; class Mammalia; order Cingulata; family Chlamyphoridae; genus Tolypeutes; species Tolypeutes matacus. Next base: position 4,658,019 of record JAKSZT010054382.1, on the reverse strand, counting down.
TATGCATTCATATATTTTTTTGTAGCCTGTGCTGGCTTTATCTTGTTCCTTTCTTTCTGGGACTGGAGTGGGGTAGGGAATGGACACACACACACATATGATGCAGATGGCAACTGCATGCTCACCAAAGAGTGCAGGGAGCTTGTAGTCGTTTGCAGCAGCTCAGTGCAGGTGCACACTCGGGTTCCTGTGGCTCCTCATCGTCCCTGATCTCTTTCCTCAGATCAATGTGACTACCGTGCGCGAGTATCTGCCCGAGGGGGACTTTTCAATCATGACAGAGATGCTCAAGAAATTCCTCAGCTTCATGAATCTTACAGTAAGTGCTTTGATTCAAGGTTTTATGGTTTTACTTAATAAGCATGATGCATTAAAGGCAGTAGGAAAAGCTACTGTGGCCATAGTGAATGGAGCAAAAAGAGATTCTGTTTTAATAATGGTCTTCCATTTCTTCAAGATCATTATTATATCTTGGCAAAATAATTTAATCCTGTATTATCAAAGCCACAGTTTAATTTGAGTATGCTTTGATTTGTCGTGTTCAGTTTAGTGAGTCTAAAGACATTAAACTTATCATCATTAATTTCTGTAATTTGTTAAATATTAACTGTCCTGTCCTCCCCCCACTCCTTCCCTTTCAGTGTGCTGTTGGAACCACAGGCCAGAAGTCTATCTCTAGAGTGATTGAATACTTGGAACATTGCTAGCTGCTTTACCTTCGCTTCAGGTGCTTGGTAATGCTGGAACTATCCTTAGACACAGAAAAGTCATGAGAGAAGCCCTTGAAGCTGTACCAAGAACATTCATCAGTATCGCTCGTGTTTGGATTTTTAAGGCCACATGATTTCTTCGTCGTGCATTCTGCATTTGCTAAATGACAGTTACTACATCAATCTGCAACTATCAAAAATGAGGGAAAAGGTTCAGGCTGTTAACAATTTCTTGCAGTATTTAAATACACTTACTTTGGCAGAGTTTATAGCCTCCCCTTGTTTTCTTGCTTTATTCTGGGCAAGTTTTAGGGGGAAAATTTGTGCTGCTGTTTAGTGCCACTGCTGTGTGTGCTGAGCCGCTGTTGTCATGCCAGCCGGGTGCACAGGCAGCCTAGCTACTGAGGTGTCGAGTGCTCTGCGATCTTTTAGGCAGCAGCTTAGTTCCTTTTTCAGGCTCATTGGCTTTTGCTTTTTTGTTGAATGATTCCAATCGTAAATAAAGCTTTTAATAATTTTGTGAATTTTTTTGTTGTTGTTCCCTAAACTACTGTCTATATTTAAAATTAGATGGAATCCAAAGACACAAGGGATTAATAGTATATTTTTTTATTCCTGATTAGATTTGGGTTGTTGAACTGTTTTTCACTTTTGAGACCATGACCATATTCGATTTCATACCATAATGTGTCATAGCTATAGACACAAGAAAACAAGTAACAGTTTATAAGATGTTGTGCCCTGTTAGAGGATAAAGCAAAATAAACCAACCCAGGGTAGTTTACACTTAATGCTAAGTGAGGCCTTTGAAACATTATTTAAGTTTTGAAGGAAGGCTCTCTAGATATATTTTCTAATGTTCAGTACAATAAATATAAGGAAGCTAAAACACCAATGTGGAATTCATGTTTCCAGATAACATGTATATTCTTCTATAGAGTGACAGGATCAATTGCATAAGCGCAAAGCCTTAAATTTGCTGGTTTAGAGAAGACCTTTTTTCATTCAGATTCTTATTTCATAGAACGGTGTGTTGTTTGGAAAACAGTCATGAAACACACAAAACACATTTTATATATTTAATTTCTCAGCATTGCAGCTTTTCCTTGTACTATTGTTCAGACCACTGGTTATGCTTTTATTTTTCCTCCCTTTTTTATTGGTTGGGCCTGAATGCAGGCTTTCCAGAGATCTGTATCATTATATTTTTAAATACCTTTTAGGTCATGAGATATCATGTTTCTTCATTGGATTTGTAAAACTTGAAGCCATAAAAATATTAGTTTGGTGTGTATTGGGGAAAATAGCTAAAAGTCTAATTTTTACCCATTTAGACTTCGTTATTTCCTTGTATAAAGTGACAAATCGGGGCTCTTGTATCAGTGCCAGCTGTAATTTTTTTAATGCAGTGGCTGCCTTCTATTGTCTTCCTATTTTTGATAATGCAGATTGTTGGGAAATCTATAAGGAAGTAACTGATTCCAGGCAAATTGTTTTCTTGTTCCTCCTACCCACCCCAGTCCCCAGCCATCACCTTTTGAGAACATAGTCTGCCAGTGTAACTTGGGAAAGATTCAGAGACTGTATTTGCCCTGAGTATAAAAATGCTAGCTTAGCAAACTATTTCAAAAGCGTATTGGTAAATGATATTCATAAAATTAAATTAGCTAGTTATATTTTGTTTAATGGTTTAAAAATACATGATATTTATTAATCATTGGATTTTAGAAAAGGAACAGATTTTAGGAAAGAAAGACTTGTGGCAGGTGGTAAGGAATATTTTAAAACATTTGGATGGGAACAATCAGGGCGAACTACATTTTTTGTTACACTGGTAATCATTTGAGAATTGATTTACCTCAGTGTTTAACAGGTTTTGTTTTGTTTTTAAATAATAACTAATTGTCAAGCACTGATAGAAATGCAGATTTTGGTTATGGGGATGGGTGGGGGAGAAATCACCTCACAAACTGCAGTGCATTTGTGTGTTTTAACCCTCAGAGAACTCTGCATTTTAGGGTACTTGAGGCTGACTTGCAAATTAACTAAAGTTTTAAAGTAACCTTTTTTTCCATTGTAAATATTTCTGTAAATAATACCAATTGGAAATTAGAACAGTAGAGTACTTTTCTGAATCCAATCCTATTTTTATTTTATACAGTATTTCTCAGCTGTGATCTTTGGAGCAAAAGCCAACGGCAGGAAAAAAATAGTTTGTACCAGTTTCATGAAGTATGTCTTTGGGTTTTTGTAAATAATTTTAACTCAAATAAAAATTGCTACTTTCAATACACATGTTGTCTTTAACATAAGTCTGTTGAACTATTTTGGAGGAAGAAGTCTCATGTACTTGAAAAAGCCAGCTCATGGGAATCAAGTGAATTTCACCCTTTAAATTTACACAAAAAATTTTAACCAGTTTTTGTTAACTCTTTCATTAAGTACTTCTCCATGTTTCTAATAATAGTTTTCTGAATATAATATAAACTCGCAGCAACTCAAGTTCATTGGGAATGTTGGTTTTCCAGCTCTGTAGTTACACCCCTGGCATATTAAGTTGTTTTGGATATTTTTGCTCCTTTGAATATGACCCTCAACTTCTTTGTTTTGGGGTTTTTAAACTTTCTTCTTAGTTGCCTGCCTTTAACCTCTCCTCACTGCTTTTAGCCTCAGAAGCACATTGGAGGATCTCTCCCAGAGTTCCCATCTACTCTCCCGTCACCCACATGGACAATGTGTAAGACGTAGGTTAAGGGTGCAGCCATGGGTATAGAAAGAGCTAACTCCCCTAAAGTTTGGATCCTAGCTCTGATCTCGTTTAACTGTCTTTGAACAAATTCCTGAATGAATTCTTTTGTTACCTCAACTGGAAAATGGAGGTGATATCAGTACATCCTTGGGGTTGGGAAGATTAAAGGAGACAGCATGGTGAAGCATTAGCATGGTGTTTCACACTGAGTGATGTCTTGGGTAAATGGTAGCTTTTACCAAATGATTTTGTTTTCAATCTGTCAGGAAGTTAATGTTCCAAACAACTGAGTAGAATCCTGTGACTACTGAGGTCATATTGCTGAGGTGGTTTGGTGGTTCAGATTTAACAGCAAATCTCTAAAAGTGCTCTTTCCAAAATTGGCCTTGTTTAATATATTGGTAGCAGAGGAGCTCATAATAAATCAGATTTCAGTGACTCATAAAAATGTTTCAAGCTTGTCCTTCAGGTTTTTCTTCTTATATTGGAAGAAAGGACTGAAGGAGGTTTGCACAGCTCTTTGTTAGTTAATGTTCTGATATTTGATGCGTAGATTAAAGACTTCATATAGACATATCCATTAAACAACAAATTTGAATAAATACTATTCAGTGTTTTCCTCAAACCTCCTCTATTTCCCTGTTTAACCTTTGTGTACATTTTCACTACTCCAGATATCATGTACTGACAAGCCAAAATATAAAACCACATCTGTATACTACCTAGTTTTTAATTATGTAAAAGAATGTCTGCTATCCAGAATTGTGTTACAGAAAGTGTGGGAAAATGGAACTATACTATTGGAAAGTTCATAAATTTAAAGCAGTACATTATTAAGTAGATTATGATAAGTTAAAAATACCCCTTATCCTTGGCTCAAATTGCTAGAGGAATCAAGTGGGACACTAAAACATATTTGATTAACCAAAAGAAGGCAGGGGCGGAGGAACAGAGTAACAAAAACAGATTTGAAAAATAGAAAACAAATAGCAAGAAAAAGTAGAGGGAAAAAAGCAAAAAAAATGTTTTCCTCTAAGACAAACCAAGAATGGCCACTAAATCTAATGATGTAATAATTGTTAAATGTAAATGAACTAAACAATTAAGATAGGTATTGTCAAACTGAATAACAAACTGAGATGCACATTAAATACAAACATATAGATAGTTGGAAATTAAAAGGATGGGAAAGTATATACCATGCAAACACTAATCATAAGAATATTAGAGTAGCTTATCAGATAAAATAGACTTCAAGACAAGGAATTATCAGATGAAAGCATTTCAAAATGGTTGAGGAAATAAGTAATATCTGCACTCAGCAGAGCTTCAAAATACATGTAGCAAAACCGGCGGCGGGGGGGGGAGACTAAAAGGAATAGACAAATCCATAGTCATAGTTTGATACTTTAACACCCCCCAGGAATTGATAGAATGATTTTATTTGAAAATTAGGATAGAGAAGATCTGAATGACAGCGGCTACTTTAATTGATATTTATATAACATAGACCCTGTGATGGACCATAAAACAAGTCATAATGAATTTCAAATAATTGAAACCTCACAGAGGATATACCTTGACCACAAGGAGTTCAAACAGAAGTCAATAATAATACAATACTTAATGCCAATATTTGAAAGTTAATACACTTCTAAATAACCTATGGGTCAAAGAAAATCACAAAGGAAATTAGAAAATATTTTAATTGAATGATAGTGAAAATACAACCTAACAAAATTTGTGGGATGTAGCCAAAGCAATACTTAGAGGGAGATGTGTAGGTGTAAATGTTTATATTAGAAGAGCTTAAAAATCAATGATCTTAATTTCTGTCTTGAGCCTGGGGAGCTGATGTGCCTCAGTCATTGAGCACTGGCTTCCCACATACGATGTTCCAGGTTCAATCCCTGGTTCCTGGTACCTAAAAAAAAAAAAAAAAAAATTGAGGAAATTTTACCAAAGCCAAAATTGATTCTTTGAAAGGATTAATTGATAAACCCTTAGCAAGATCAGATGAAGAAAAAAAAATGACCAATGTCAGGAATAAAAAAATGGAATTATCACTAAGATCCTACAGACATTAAAAAAATTAATATTTTGAGCAACTTAAGCCAATTTTCCAACTTTGATTAAATGAACAAATTCCTTGAAAAGACAAAACTGATTCAAGAGGAAATGGGAAAACTGATTAGTCCTGTATCTTTAGCAATTAAATTTGTATTTTAAAATATCTTCCTACAAATAAATCTTGTCCCAGAAGACGTCACTGGTACATTATATGAAACATTTAAGGAAGAAATATCAATCTTAGATAAACTTATTCAGAAAGCAGAGGAAAAAGGAATACTTCCCTGATATTATATGAAGCCTACCTAACCCCAAAACAAAAAGCAGACAAAGACATCACAAGAAAGCTACAGATAACATTTCATGAATATAGATAGAAAATCTTTAACAAAATATTAGAAAATCAACTCCATTATATAGAAAATGCATAATACATCATGACCAAGTGGGATTTATCCAAAGACTACAAAATTGGTTTAACATCAGAAAATCAATATAACCAACTAATCAATAAAATAAGGGACTAAAAACATTTGATCATCTCTTTAAATACAGAAAAACTTTGACAAAATACAACACCTATTCATGATTTAAAAAAAAAAAACAGCCAACTAGAAATAGATGGGAACTGCTTCAATCAGATAAAATTTATTTGAAAAAAAAAAACTAATACCATAATTTAGGGTGAATCACTGAATACCCTTCTTAGAGGAAGAGAAAAGCAAGGATTTTCACTCAGCATCTTTTAAAAAAATAGACAAACTTTTTCTAAAAATATACATAGGAATGCAAAGGAACTTGAGTCAAAACAAAGCTGAAGAAATGAAACTTGAACTTCAAGTTTTAATATTAAGCTACACCATTAATCAAGACCATGTGGTATTGGGAAAAGGACAAATAGATTAATGCAACAGAAGAAAAAGCCTGGAAACCGATGCACACATATAAGGTCAATTGATGTACAGAGCATTTTTAAGATCATATTCTTAAAGGCTTTGTTCAATATGTATACATTTTCATCCTTGGTGTTTTCTGTGTTTTTTATCCTCTTCCTTTGGATGGACCATCATTTCCTGTTTCTTTGTCTTGTCGCACACTGCACATTTTAATATTTTAAAATGTTAACTCTGGGATTTATTTCCAGAACCAGATGGTTTCACAGGAGAATTCTACCAAACATTCCAGGAAGTCTTAACTCCTGTTCTGTTCAAACTCTTCAAAAAATTGAAGAGGAGCCACCTAACTCAGTCTACAAGGCAAACATCACCCTCATACCAAAGTGGATAAAGATACCACAATAAAAGAAAACTACAGGGAAATGGATGTGGCTCAAGCAATTGGGCACATATCTACCATATAGGAGGTCCAGGGTTCGATTCCTGGGGCCTCCTGGTGAAAGGCAAGCTGACCCATGCGGTGAGCTGGCCCACACTGAGTGCTGGCTCGCACAGGAGAGCTGGTGCAGCAAGATGATGCAACAAAAGGACACAGGAGAGACAATAAAAGACACAGGAGACCAGGGAGCTGAGGTGGTGCAAGAGATTGAGTGCCTCTCTCCCTTTCTGGAAGGTCCCAGGGTCAGTTCCCAGTGCCGCCTAAAGAGAAGACAAGCAGACACAGAAGAACATAGAGCAGACAGTGAATGCAAAAACAACAAGGAGTGGGGAAGAAATAAAAAAACTACAGACCAAGCTCTCTTATGAATATAGATGCAAGTGTCCTCTACAAATTATTAGCAAACCAAATCCAACAGCATATTAAAAGAATTTTACACCATGATCAAGTGGGACTTATCCCTGGAATGCAAGGTTGGTTCAACATTAGAAAATCAATTCATGTAATCTACCACATTAACAGAATGAAGGGGTAAAAAACACATGATCATCTCAATCAATGCAGTAGAGGCATTTGACAAAATACAACATCCTTTCTTTATAAAAACACGTAGAACACTAGGAATAGAAGGAAACTTCCTCAATATTGTAAAGGGCCTATATGAAAAACCCACAGCTAACATCCTACTTGATGAAAAACCAAAAGCTTTTCATCTAAGATCAGGAATAAGACAACGATGTCCACTGTCACCACTGTTATTCAACATTGTACTGGACGTTTGAGCTGAGCAGTTAGGCAAGAAAAAGAAATAAAAGGCATCCAAACTGGAAAGGAAGAAGTTAAACTTTCCCTAATAAGTACAGGTGATATGATCCTATATATAGAAAATTCTGAAAAATCCGCAACAAAGTTCCCAGAGCTAATAAACGAGTTCAGCAAAGTGGCAGGGTCCAAGATCAACACCCCAAAATCAGTAGTGTTTCCATACACAACAATGAACAATCAGAGGGAGAAATCAAGAAAAAAATTCCATTCACAATAGCAACAAAAAGAGTCAAATACCTAGGAATAAATCTAACAAAAACTGTAAAGGACTTGTACAGAGAAAACTACAAAACATTGCTAAAAGAAATTAAAGAATTCCTAAATAAATAGAAGGATATTCTGTGTTCAAGTATTGGCAGACTAAATATCATTAAGATGTTAGGCAGACTATCATTAAGATGTTAATGCAACCCAAAGCAATTTATAGATTCAATGCAATCTCAATCAAAATTTCAACAGCCTACTTTGCAGAAATGAGACAGCCAATCATCAAATTTATATGAAAGTGTAAGGGGCTCTGTACAGCTAAAGCCATCTTGAAAAAGAAGAATGGAGTTGGAGGACTCACACTTTCTGATCTTAAATCTTATTACAAAGCCACAGTAATAAAAACAGCATGGTACTGGCACAAGGATAGACATATAGACCAATGAAATAGAATTGAGAGCTCAGACATCAACCCTCACTTTTATGGCCAGCTGAGTTTTTTGAAAAGGTGGCAAAGAATAGTCAATTGGGAAATAATATTTTCTTCAACAAAAGGTTCCGGAAAAACGATCTCCATTTGCAAAAAAAAAAAAAAAAAAAAAAAAAAAGGACATCTACACCATACCTAAAAATCAATTCAAAATGGATCAAAGACCTAAATTTAAAAGCTAGAGCTATCAAACTCTTAGAAGAAAGCAGGGACACATCTTAAGGACTTTGTGTTAGGCAATGGTTTCTTAGACTTTACACCCAAAGTACAAACAACAAAAGAAAAAAAAAAAAAAAATAGGGACCTTATCAAAATAAAAAAACTTTTGTTCCTCAAATGACTTTATCGTGAAAGCAAAAAATAAAAAAACAACCTATACAATGGGAGAAAATATTTGGAAACCACATATTCAATAAAGGATTAATATCCAGTATATAAAAAAAAATCCTTAAACTTAACAAAAAAACAACCCAATTTTAAAATGGGCAAAAAGACAGATATCTCACCAAAGAAGATATACAAATGGCCAGAAAACACATGAAACAATGCTCAACATCATTAGCCATCAGGGAAATGCAAATGACATACCATTTCATACCCATTAGAATGGTTCCAATAAATAAAAACACAGAAAATAACAAGTAGTGGAGAGGATGTGGAGAAATAAGAGCATTCATTCATTGCTGGTGGCAAAGTAAAATGTTGCAGCTACTGTGGGAGATAGCTTGGCTGTTTCTTGGAAAGCTAAGTATAGGACTACCATATGACCTGGCAATTCCACTACAAGGTATATACCCAAAAGAATTGAAAGCAGGGACTCAAACAGATATTGCACAAACTGATGTTCGTAGCGTCATTATTCACAATTGCCAAAAGATGGAAGCAACCCAAGTGTCCATCAAGCAATGAGTGGATAAATAAAAGGTGGTATATACATACAATGGAATATTTTTTTTTTTTTTTTTTTTACAATGGAATATTATTCAGCTATAAAGAAGAATGAAATAAGCCAGACACAAAAAGGCAAATATTGTGTGATCTCACAGGTTTAAAACAATTAGAATATGCAAACTCATAGAGTCAGATTCTAGAATACAGGTTACCAGGGGATGGAGTGGGAATAGGGAATGGGGAGTGAAGGCTAAGTACAGAGTTCCTGCTTGGAATGATGGACAGATTTTAGTTATGGATAGTATTGATGGTAGCACAACATTGTTAATGCAATTAACAGCACTGAAATATATATCTGCATATGATTAAAAGGGGAAATGTTAGATTATATATATGGTAACCAAATAAAATTTTTTAAAAATCCATGGAACTACATTACACAAACAAGTGAACCCTAAGTTAAGCCAGGTACTTTAATAATACATTTATAAATATGTGCTATCATCAATTGTACAAATGATTCACACCAATGCAAGGTGTTGGTGGTGGGTGGTATGTGGGAATCCTGGATTTTGTGCATGATTGTTCTGTAAACCCACAACTTCTCTAATAAAGGAAAAATATATTTAAATTAATATCATTTTTTAAAAAGCTATGGGATACAGTGAAAATAGTACCTAGGGGGAAATGTGTCACCTAAATTCTTACATTTAAAAAAAAAAATTTTTTTTTTTTTAAGAATTTATTTACTTTATCCATTTTAAACCTCCCCTTCCCCATTTGCTGTTTTGTGTCCATTTGCTAGGCAGTTCTCCATGTCTGTTTCCTGCCATCTCTCTCTTCTCATCCTCCTCCTCCAGTCTTCACCAGGACTTGATCCTGGAGACCTCCGATGTAGGAGAGAGGTATCGTGCTGCCTGCGCCACCAAAGCTCCTAGCTTCTGGAGCTTTTTCGGAGCATCTCGTCTTGTCTCTCCCCTGTTACGTCATCATTCTGCTGCATGGCTCCCGGGGCCCGACAGCTCAGCGTCACACAGAGCCTGGCAGCCCATGCGCCTTCTATATATATTTATTTTATTTTACTGGGAGGTCCCGGGGATCGAACCCAGGTCCCTCCATATGGCAGATGGACGCCCAACCATTTGAGCCACATCTGCCCCCCACATTTTAAAATTTGAATGGCTAAAAATTCAAAAATATTAAACATCTATTTTGAGAAGATAGAACAAGAGCAATATATAATAAACCCTTAATAAGTTGAAGGAAGAAGGCAATATAAATTTTTTAAAAATTGACCACAAAGTGATTCTTTTAAAAGGCTAGCTAAACTCTTGGGGACACTAATCAAGAAGGAGAAATAAAAGACAAATTACAAAAAATTAGCTATAAAATCAGTACATAAGTACAGAGGCATTCGAGATTTAAAATGCATTAATGAGGACACTGAATAAATATGTGCCAATAACTTTGATAAGTTAAATAAAGTGAACAAATTCCTAGAAATATATAGTAAACAAAAACTGACAAAGGAAGAAACAGAAAGCTAAAAGAGTTTTATTTTGAAAAAAGTTGAATCAGCAGTTAAAAATTATTCATAGCACATACAACCAACTTCATGCTTTTGAAAGTTATTTCCACTAAATTTTCAAATAAGAAACTACCCCCAATCTCATACAAATTTCTCTGAAGCACTGAAAAAGAGGGAATTGCCCCCAAATACTCAATGAGGTCTATGTAACATTGATAACAAGATAAGGACAATAGGAGAAAGGAAAAGTAGAGTTATTGCTTTTATTTTATTTTATTTTTTTAAAAAGATTTATTTATTTATTTACTTTTATCCATTTTCCACCCCCAACCCACTTTTTGCTGTTTCTGTGTCCATTCACTGGACAACTCTGTCTGTTTCCTGCCCTCTCTTCTCATCCTTCTCCTCCTGTCTTCACTGGGATTCGATCCTCGGAAACTCCGATGTGGGAGAGAGGCGTCCTACTGCCTGCACCACCTTAATTCCTGAGTTATTGCTTTTAAAACCATTAAAACAAAAATCTTTTGCAATATGTTAGAAAATTGAGTCCAGCTTATTGTGAAAAGATAATAACCTGTCCAATTTGGATATATCACAGGAATGCAACAGTAAATTATCAATTTTTTTTTTTTTTTTTTTTTTTGAGGAGGTACTGGGGTTTGAACCCAGGACCTTGTACATGGGAAGCAGGTGCTCAACCACTGAGCTACACCTACTCCCCAGTAAATTATCATTTGAAAATCAATATAATTCACTGCATTAATAGATTAAAGGAAGAAAAGCATGGGATCTTCTTAATGGATGCATAAAAATCATTTACTTAAATTCAGTTATTATTTAAAGATAAATATTCAAAATAAAATTAATTGAAAGTCTAACAAAAAAGCATTTATTGAAAGATTTAATACAAATAAACTCAAGGATATTCAAAGAAAACATCTTGGTAAACAAGGAATTGAAATGATTGTAGGTCTACTAAAAACCAACAGAAAATTTCATTCTCATTAGTTAAATAATAGAAACATTGGCTTTAAAATCAGGAACAAAACAAGTGTTTCCAATGTTATTACTTCTATTCAATATTATACCAGAGGTTCTAGCTGATGTGACAAATAATAATAGACATAAAAATTAGGAAGAAACAAAATCTGAAACTTCTTGCAGACCATACAGTTGTCTACCTAGGAAATCCAAATAAATCCACAGGAAATTATTAGAAATAAAAAGATAGTTTGGCAATTTGGCTAGATATAAACTCAACATACAAAGCAACAACAAAACAATTCTATTTCTGCCACAGGTAATGGTTAACTATGTGATTCTGACCAACCATCCCGCTTTTAAAGACAGAATACTGGAAGAAATATTTTAAAAATCCTTTTTAAAAAGCACTGATAAGCTAATAGGATAATGAAACATTACTTGGTCTAAGTATGAGAGTAAGTGAAAAGGAAAAAACTGACACTCACAGCCACTTTTGCCCTGAGGGATTTGCCAATCCAGAAGAAATTGCAGTGAGATATCAAGGCAAAAAAGCATTACTTGTCATGAAAATTGTCATTTCCTAGTGAAATTGTCAATTCACCAGAAGGACATAAAATTTTTAATTTTTCCCCCTAATAGTAGGGCCTTAATATAAATAAAGCAATAATTTCCAGAATTGTAATGACAAATAAATTGACAACCCGGACTTCATCAAAATTAAGAACTTCTACTCTTGAAGGACACTGCTCAGACTGGGAGACAATATTTGTAAATATCTTATTAGATAAAGCATTTGTATACAGGGTATAAAAAGAACTATCAAATCACAATAATAAGAAAACAAACTCAACAAAAATTCAACAAAAGATTTTAACAAATACTTCACCAAAGAAAATATAAGGATGGCCAATAAAAGCACATATCATTAGTCTTAAGGAAATACAATACAATTAAAACCACAGTCATGTATCACTAATACATGTTAGAATGTTTAAAATTAAAATTAAAAAGACTCGTCATAGCAAGTTTTGACAAGGAAATGAAGCAACTGGAACTCTCATACACTGTGAATGGGAATGGAAAATGGTACTACCACAAAATGAACGACTCTCACAATAATTATGCCAAGTGAAGTGAAAGAAGCCATACAAGAGTCATACAACTGTATCGCATTAATATAAAATTCTAGAAAATGCAAACTGATCTATAAGGACGTTACACAGAGTTGCAGTTGCCTGGGTTGGCAGGGCCTGAGGAGCAGCAGGAAAGAGAATATTCACTGGAAAGACAGCTTCCCAGAAAATCACACTTTTAATGTATACACTAAAAACTTATTTAAGACAATCCTGGGGGAGCGGATGTAGGTCAATAGTTGAGTGCCTGCTTCCCATGTATGAGGTCCTGGGTTCAATCTCCAGTACCTTCTAAAAGCAAAACAAACAAATGAAAAAACCAACTCTCATTGGGGAGCAGATGTAGCTCAGTCATTGAGCTCCTGCTTCCCACGTATGAGGTCCTGGGTTCAATCCCTGGTACCTCCTTAAAAAAAAAGATTCCTGATGGTTTAGTGGAAACTTGACCTTTGTGGTGGGAAATTATCATTGTTTATTGTCAGAGGTAGGTAGTGAGCATAATTGTGTTATCTGCAACTGTGTCCTTGAATGGTTGACACGTAATGTATATTTCAACAAGTGTCATATGACTAGACCAATGCAGAACAGAGCCCACTTCTTCATTATTCAGGAATCATGAAAAGGATAGGAATGGTTCTTAGATGTTTTCACTCGATTCTCTAAAATTATCCTGGAAAATAGGGGATACCATCGAAAACAGGATAGGTTTCCAAAGTAGCTTAAGGTATTTAAAATGTTTAAAAACATCAGGATGAGGGGTGAAACTTAAAATAACTCTGAGTGAGGAGGTGATGAGAACTTGACTATTATTTGCTGATCAACAGCCAATACTGTGGAAGCAGGAGTGGGAGCGGGGGCGTGAGCGGGTCAAGCTCAGACCTCCACGGGACGCCCTCCTTGAGGAAGGTGCCACAGAGCCATCCAACTGTAAAAACCATCCCTTTAGCTTTTGGTTAATGCTGAATGAGGACATGATTGAAATCGTATACTTCCCTTAGCATAGGAAACATCAGAATTTGCTTAAACTTAAACTTGTAACTTTTGAAATAATTTCAAACTTAGAGAAAAGTTGCAAGAACCAGACAAAGAACTTCTGTTAACATTTTACCATCTTTGCTCTATATACCCCTTCCTTTTATTATCATTTTTTCCTGAACTATTTCCAAGAAAATTGTACAACTGATGCTCCCTCATTCCTAAATGTGTTAACATGTTTGTCACAAAAACCAAGAACATTCTTCTACATGAAAACAATTTTGGCATGAAAACTAAAAAATTTACCTGCTGGGCCACTAACATCAAATCTGCAGAACTGGGGAGCAGATGTGGCTCAAGCAGTTGAGCGCCTGCTTCCTACGTGGGAGGTTCTGGATTCGGTTCCTGGTACCTCCTAAAACAAAAAACCAAACAAACAGAAAAACCATCTTAGGCAAGCCGATGTAGCTCAGTGGTTAAGCGCAGGCTTCCCACATGCGAGGTCCTAGGTTCAATCCCTGTCCCCGGTACCTCAAAAAAAATCTGCAGGCCCCATTTGGGTTTCGCCAGTCGTTCCATTTCTGTGCTTTACAGCAAAAGGGCCCTGTTCACAGTGGACCCTGGAACGTCCTTCAGTCTTTCCTTGACCTTTAGGACTTGACACCCATGAAGAATGGCGTCAGCGTGGGCTTATCTGATGTCCCCTGGCACTTAAATTTAGGGATGCCTGTTAAGCAAGAATACGTAGAAGGGATGTGCGCTGTCGTTGCATGTCCCATCACATGGCATCTGGTGTGGATTTGTCTCCCTGCTGGTGATGGTAACATGGCTCCATTGGTTAGGTGGGGTCAGCTGGGCTTCTTCACCATAAAGTTAGCTTTTCCATTTTGTAATGAATATGCACTTCGTGCAGACATACACAGAGACTGTGTGAGTCCCCTATTACTTCTCTAATTTCACCCACTGTTGGAGGTTAACTCATGCCCCCCATAAAAGGCATATTCAAGTCCTGACCTCTGGTCTGGTGTGAACCATTTGTAAATAGGGCCTTTGAAGCGTGATCAGCTGAGGTGAGGCCAAACCGAATCGGGGTGAGCCTTAACCCAATACACTGAAGGCCTGATAAGCAGGGGAAATTCCGATGTCCCACGGACTAGAAACCAGAGGCTGAGACAGTTGGCCCGTGACGGAAACAGAGCCTGAGCCGCTGCCAGAACTCTGCAGACTTGGGGACAGCGTGGCCTGCCGAGACCATGATGCTGGACTCCTGGCCTCCAAACTGTGAGCGAATAAATTCCTGTCATTGAAACTAACCTCATGGTAGCCCTGGCAACGTAAGAGCATATCCATTGATTATTTTTGTCCCAAACTATTATGACAATAATGGTTGCAAAGTATGATCTTCTAAATCACTGCTTCTCTATTGGTTGACGTTCTACTGTAAAAAGCTTTCCTTTCTCTCCCGTTAATTTTGTCATTTATTTATGCCCATATGTACTCAAAGATTCCTATTTTATTCTAATCATTATTATTTTAATGGTCAAATTATCCCTGATAAGGTCCATGGGAGCTCCTTTTGTCTGCTCCTGTATCTTTTTTTTAAAAAACAATTTATTGAAGAATATCATTCATACATGAACATACATAAACTATAAGTGTTCAGTAAACATCGTGATCTTACAAAATAAACATGCATAACACCATACAGGGCTCCCACAAATCACCCCCCCAAAAACACCCTGCATTGTTGTGAAACATTTGTAAACAAATCATGAAAGAGCATCGTTAAAGTATTGCTACTAACTATAGTCCATATCATCCTCCCCTATACATTTTTTTAAGGATTTATTTATTTATTTGTTCACTTTTATCCATTTTTACTCCCCCCCCTGCCCTTTTTGCTGTTTCTGTGTCCATTCGCTGGGCATCTCTCTGTGTCCGTTTCCTGCCCTCTCTTCTCATCCTTCTCCTCCTGTCTTCACTGGGATTCGATCCGCAGAATCTCCGATGTGGGAGAGAGGCATCCTACCACCTGCGCCACCTTAGTTCCTGGTTTTTCGGCGCATCTCGTCTTGGCTCTCCCTTGTGTCACTCTCCTGTTACGTCATCATCTTGCTGCATGGCTCACGGGGCCTGGTGGCCCACACGCCTTCTATATTTTTCTTTTTAAAATTTTTACAGGGAAGTCCCGGGGTCGAACCCAGGTCCCTCCATATGGGAGACGGACACCCAACCACCCGAGCCACATCCATCCCTCTGCTATATCTCTTAAGGTTGACCAAAGATACCCAAAGTTACAGTCTTTTCCCATACAGGATGGTCATATAATAAATCAGGCTTAGTTTATCACCAGCATTCTAAAACCAGACCTAGGGAGAAAAACTAGGTCTGGGGACACATGCACGGTTTCTGTATAGAGAATGTTTAGCCTACCCTGATTATCACAAAATCAGGACAGCGAGAATATTCACACTCCTTATCTTTTTGACATGTTGCCATCTCTTAAGAACATCTGTACTTTCTGGCACAGTGAGCTATTCCAGAAACATCACAATTTTTACTGGGCGTGTTTTCTCACAACTGTTGCAAGGAATTTAGTAATTTCTGACATGCAAAACTTGAGGGTTGAAAAAAAATTTAAGGATTGAGCTCTAAAATGGGCATAGAAGAATTCAGATGCTGTGAAATGAAGTTATTATCTTCCAGTAAAATTGAGTTTTTTTTTACTTCCCTAGTTACAAAACTGCCTAAGTGCTAGAATTTTTATGGTGATTTTTGAGAAGACAATTGCAATAGGAAATTGACCTAGCCCAAATTCTGAGCTATGAGACTCCCTGGATTTTATTTGGAGGTTTTTTTCCTTCACTCAGCTGCTGAGGCTGGAAGGGGTACTAACATTTCAAGCTTCTAATATGGTGCTGGCTGCTTCCACATGTCTCTTCTCTGATAAAATCTCTACAACATCCGGGAAGGATGGTGACATCCATATTTCTCAGCAAAATACATGAAGTCTCCCAGAGGTTGTCAGTAAGCCAAGGTCACGCGGGGGCAGACCTGGGGTTCATGGGCAAGTCTCCCGGATTCCAAAGGCTGCAGTGCTTCCACCGCCCCCTGCTGCCTCCCTGGCCGCCCCCCTGGCCGTCCCCCTGGCCGCCCCCCTGGCCCCTGCATCTCTGTTTCATGGGCTTCTCTGTCCAGATTTAGGGTCCTGAGGGCGGAAACCATGTCTTATTCATGTTTGAATCCTCAGCAAGCTTAAAATATCTTTTTATTTTTAGCTCAACCAACTTCTAAAATAAATTCTGACTTCTTGCAGCAAGTAAGAAAGCCCTGAAAGTTCTAAGGGAGAGAGTAAGTAGAAGCAGGGGGACTCCAGGGAGGACATAACTGAGAAAAAGCTCAAGCGGCTAGGATCCCTGATCGGTTTGAATATTTTGAGAAGCAATTTCCATCTCAGTTGGCAATTTGGGATGAATTACAGTTGGGCACTTAGGAAACCAAGCCAATGATTCACTTAAAAGTTGTGACTGTTCATTTTTTGGGTCAGCTTGGCTAGGCTATGTTGCCCAGTTTTGGCCAAACACTGGTCTAGACGTTGCAGTGAAGGTATTTTGTAGATGTGATTAACATCTACGACATCTACACGCGGTAGACATTCAGTAAAGGAGACTGCTCTAGATAACGTGGGCCTCCCTCATCCAGTAAGCTGAGGAGAAGAAGAAATTCTGCCTCAAGATTGCAGCATAAAACCCTGGTGAGTTTCCAGCCTGCCTGTCCTACAGATTTGGGCCCACACAATGTGTGAGCCAATTCCTTAAAATACACCTCTTCAAACATATATATATATTTACAAATCTCAATATCAGCATATTGTTTAGAAATATGCAGGTAACTGGCAGAAGAAAGAGTGAAAAGAATTACAAGTAGCTGCTCCTTGGGGAGCAGGAATCAGGGGTGAATTGTAAGCGAGCCAGGGGACCAGACTTTTTCATTGAAAGCCTTTTAAGTGTAAAAGTTTTGACTTTTTAAGGTACACACACATATTACTCTGATAGAGATAACCCAAGTTATAAGAGTAAAACGTGCATCACAACTAGAAGAGGAGAAGGTCTCACACGTGGTCCGGGAGAAAAGGGCAGCATTGAGCTTTTCCATTCTAATCCTCTCTAGCTATTCCCCAACCAGATGCATATTTAGGAGGGAAATTGCAAGCTTAAAAAAAAAAAAAAAAAAAAAAGGAAAGCGTGCAGCAGCTGGGATTTGCTTCCGAGCAGAAACCACATCCTGAGTTTAACCTGTAGACCGTGAAACAGTTTCTGAAGTACATAAGCATGAATTCTTCCATGATTTGCCATGTGAAACATCAAATAATTTTTGGTGACTAAACTGAAATAAAAATAAACTTTCAGGGTGTCAGTTGTTAGTACTGTAGCTACATCGTATAACAAGGAAAAGAAAACAATATAAACAAATATTACTTATGTGCAGATTGCTACTCCACCTTTCTCTGATTTATGTTGCTGCCATCCAAGGTGAAAATTGGAGCTCAGTTTTCATAAAAATAGCGAATACGGAACATTTGCTATATATATGCCTGACCCTGTAGAAACCACATCCTGCATTAACCTTAGCATCACTGAACAGTTCCTGACATGGTTAGCATGAATTACTGCATAGTCTACTGTGACCAGCAGAAATAGTTGAAGTTGACTAATATGAAGAATGACACTTAGTTTTAGGTTCTGAAGTGACTGTTTAAGTGACTGTTGGGGACTGAGTCATGTCCCTACAAAAGGCACATTGAGCTTCCAACCCCTGGCCCTGTGGGTGTGAACCCACTTGTAAGTAGGGTCTTTGAGGATGGTATCAGTTAAGGTGCCCTGACTGAAGGAGGGTGGGCCTTGAACCAATGCAGCAAAGCAAACTGGACACACAGGGAGAAGCCACTGGGAGCAGCCAGAGGCTGGAAGTCAATGGAACCTGCAAGAGAAAGAAGATGCCACCATGTGCATTGTCACGTGATGAGAAAGCCAAGGATCAAGGATCACCCTTAGTCAGCCAGATTGCCAGGGCCTTTGGGGAGAAAGCATCACCTAGTGACACCTTGATTTGGGCATTCCTAGCCTCTGAAACTGTGAGCCCATACATTTCTGCTGTTAAGCCAACCCATCGGATGGTATTTGTTTTAGCAGCTTAGGAAACTAAACCAGTGACATCAGTGACATCGCAAAATTCAAAATTGCATACAAGAGAAACCAAGAAGGAGCAGGCTGAACCATCTTACTTAAGCACCTGTCACTGTTCCCACTCTTACCCGACTGTAGCCTCCCCGACCTCGGATGACATTTGAAGGATGTTTTAATATTCCCTGCTAACATTTACTGATCACATCCTTCAATTTTTAGACACTTCCGAGTCTGTGCTTTAAGAGTTCATGAAGTGTGAGCACAAGCTCTCTCCTAATTTCCAAGGCAATGTGAAGTTAAAAGACAAACAGACAGAGCTTACTTTTGGGCCTTGCTGGCAGGTAAAGAGTTGTCTGTGACATCGTATGCAGGTCTCTGAGATCCAACAAATGAATACAATAGTATTTTTAAATCAACTTTATTTAAACATAACCATAAACCATGCAGCCCGTCTAAAGTGCACAATCAGTGGCACTTGGCATAATCACAGAGCTGTGTTTTCATCACTTCAATCAAAGTTAGTGCATTTTCATTAATCCACAAGAAAAAAGAAAAAAGAAGAAAGAAAACAACAAAAACCAAAAACAAACAAGCAAAAAAAAACAACAAAACAAAACAAAAAAAAACCCATAAAACTCTACCCTTAGTAGTCACTTCTCAATCTTTCTATCCTTTTCCTGCATAACTGTTTATCTATTTTCATCTCTATGATTTATTTGTATTTACATTGAATACATTGAATACATTTTTAGGGCTCTGAAGTGTATTATGTTAAACAATCTTTCAATTATCTCATTAAATCTATCTTTTATCCATTTTAGGCAAAGATTATAGCAAGATATGACATCTGTCATGAGTGGCTGAGAAAATGGAAGGGATTCTAGTTCACCTCACCTGCTATGCATGTTATATAATACACAGATGTCCTAGTTTCGCTTCCTAAGGGGTTACTAGCTGATGGTTCCCGGTTTACAAAACAAGTACACATGGAAACCTGGTCTGTGTAACTAGCCCTGCCATTAACAGAAACATGACACATTCATATTAAACAGGTGATAAAGAAACAGCATATTGTGTGAAATTAAAATAGAGAAAAATCTAAGCCAAATTCTGTATAAGTATTTTAAAATTTTATAGTAAACAAAAATCTAAGAGGATTTTCTGAGTGGCAGAAAACTCTCTTTTCTGAAACTCTCTCCTCTTAGCGCTCCTCTTTCTGGGACGGCTCTAGACAATCTGGCTCACTGTGGCGGAGTCACCAGGAAGACACCTGAAGGGAAGGCACTGCCTCCCCACCACCTCCCCACTTTTTTTTTAGCTTGAGGTTTTAATGTCAAAACATAAAGTCTTATAAGGTCTTAAAATAATCCTTTCACAAAATAAGGCAGCTTTAAGCTGTCAAAACATTAGTTCTCTGTCAAAGGTTAAGTTTTTCTCTCCTGTCTGCTGTAACCAGCTGTCAGCGTCTTCAGAGATCAGTTTTTAATTCCCGAAGACACCTGCACGCGGCTCTTGGGCCAGGTGTTTTGCAGCCTCCCACGAGCTCTACTGCTGTTCCACAGCCTGGACGTGCTGAGCCAGTCCTGTTTCCTGCACCTTTGGCCGATCTGGGAGCGGCAATGCTGGGCCTCCTGGTTTTCGCCGCAGGTCTCAGAGCACCTGCCGCGGGGGTTG
This sequence comes from Tolypeutes matacus, assembly GCA_026826555.1. Taxonomy (NCBI): domain Eukaryota; kingdom Metazoa; phylum Chordata; class Mammalia; order Cingulata; family Chlamyphoridae; genus Tolypeutes; species Tolypeutes matacus. The sequence continues at coordinate 4,637,262 of JAKSZT010054382.1, read as the reverse complement.
CAGCACTTTGTCAGGGAAGGGATGCGGGTGCTCAGATGCACACCAAATGGCCGAGAGCCGCGTACACTGGGCGGGGAGGGCTTGCAACCCTCAGGTGGGAGGCCTGTCCTCACCTCCAGGAATCCCCGTCCACCTTGTGCACGCCCTTTTGGATGTCTGCAGGGTGGCCATCCAGGCGTGGTCTGGGCCTCCCCCTGGCAGCTGACGGGGTGCCAGGAGCAGAAGCTGGAGGGCGAGCTCAGGGCAGGACAATACAATAGCATTTCCATCAAATCATCTACCTGGTAAGTGACTTGTTCGCAGGGGTGAGCTGCAAGTGTGGACAGCCTCGTGTGATATAAAAATCGCAACGACCCTTCTGCAAGGGGCAAGTCCGGGGAGGCAGAGCTTACACGTGGGCTGCTAAAGGCGGGATGGGTCCAGATTTCTGTGGGGCTGAGCTGCCTCAGTGATCCAAAGCTGCCCAAGAGAAGCCCATGTCTACTGAATACCTACTCGGTGCCGTGTTGCATGCACGGCCTCCTTAATCGTCACCCCAGCTCTGGGAACCAGGGTGCACGCCTCCTGTCAGGTGTGGAAACTGAGGCATAGTCAGGAGGAAAGGGGCTCAGCCAGCACTGCACCCTAGTTCTCCTCTGTGCTGCCACAGCCGTGCTGGCTGGCTCTGGAGGCGGACATTTCTGCAGGACAAAGAAATCTCCTGCCTGTGCACGATGGGCACTTCCTGAAATAACCCCTGGCGCCAGAAGGCTGCTGTCTTTTATCTGCGAGCCTCTGGCATGTCCTTCTGGGTGCTCCACCTAGATTTGTCCTGATGCTTTGGAAGATCTGGCGTGAATGAGAAATGCAGGAAGAAGTGGGGTGTAGTGGGTACAGTGTCAAGAGAAGAGATAGATTTGTTGGTCTACATCGGGGGCTTTCCCAAAATAAAGTTTTCTTTCCCTTATTTTAAAAGGAAGAAAGTAAAAAGAAATTTTAAGACTAGCCTTAGTCTCCTAATCATGGAAATACATCCTGTGTATTTCCCTAAGGATGGTTTCTCAGAAACCCAAGCGTCACCTAATGCTGGTGCAAAGCCCAGTGCCCTGGATTAGCATTTGTTTATATTTGTTAGGGATAGTGGCTTTTTAAAAGCTCAGTGGGGAAGGAGATGATGTGTTAATGTAATTCCTAATGCATTGGCATTGTTAAGAAGAGGGAAGAGGGTTGGTGATTGCATCCCTTTCTCTTGAGAAATGATTAGATAGAAGACTGCCGGCACAAGATCCAGGCATGGAGTGAGGATTTCTGAATCCACCAGTCCTAGCTGAGCCTCCCAAGGTGACACCATGTGGAAAAGGATAAGCCATCCACATTTCTGACCCACAGGAGCATAAGCTACAAAATGACTGTTGTTTTAAGCTACTAAGTTTTGGGGAACTTTGTTACTCAGCAGTAGTGAACTGAGACAGATACTTGGGAAGAGCCCAAGCTGAAACAATTCAGCTAAACTCATGAGACGGAAAATGTATTCAGAGCAGAGAGTGAGAAGGTAAAAAGGCGAGGCAGGGACAGAGAGAAACTGAGACACTCTGAAGGGAAAGATCAAGCCAATTCTAGAAGCTGCTCAGGGGTCAGTAAGAGGGCCTGATCTTTAGACAAAAACTTTGCACAATGTCTGCATATGGCTGAAGCACAAAAAAAATTTGTTGAATAAACAAATGAATTCATTAGGCAGTCAGCTTTCTGCTCTATTTATCTCCAATCCATCAGCAAAACAGACTCCTCTCCTTTGTGTCAGCTGGTTTCTTGTTTATATCATGGGTCATTTCATTCTCCTAAGAGTACTCAATTTCTTTGCCATGTGTGTTCACTGTCACTCAAGTGGCTTCCCTCAGGCACAGTGTCAAGTGTTCCAGAATTTTTTACAGGACATGCTGGGAGGTATGCTAGAGGATTTTTTAATTAAAAAAAAAAAAAAAATTAAGGCATAACCTATATATATAGTAGAATAAACAAATCTTTAGTGTACAACTCACAATTTTATGTATGTTCGTCATGCAGCTACCACTCAGATCAAGATCTAGAAGATTTCCATCACCCCATAATTTCTCTCAAGCTCCTTGCCAGCAATATCTTCCCCCATCAAGACTTCTATTGTTAGAGGTTAATTAAACTGCCCTTGAACTCCATAAATGTAATCATCCAGTATATCTGTGTCTGACTTCTTTTCTCAACATAATGTTGAAGATTCATCCAAGCTGTTGTATATATCAGTAACTTGAATATACCACAATTTATTCATCCTGTTGATGAACATCTGGGTTCTTTCTAATTTGTCATGAATATTCCTTGTACATGTCTTTTGTGGACATATACATTCATTTCTCTTGGGAAAATATCTAGGAGTGAAAATGTTGACACGTAGGGCTGGGCATATATTTAACTCTAGTAGATATTGCCCAACAGTTTTCTCAAGTGAATAAACCAATTTACTCTTCCTCCAGCAATTAATGAAGAGCTCCAGGTGTGCCATATCCTTGTCAGCACTTAATATTGTCGGTCTTTTACATTTTAGTGGTCCTATCTGGTATGTAATGGTATGGCACTGTGGTTTTAATTTGCATTTCTCTGAGGAGTAATGTGCATAATGGCCATTTGGGTATCCTCTTCATGAAGTGCACAGTCAAGTCTTTTGCCTAATTGGGTTGTCATTTTCTCACTGATACGGAGGTGTTCTTTATACATGCCAGCTATGAATCTTTTGCATCTGTATTGTGAAGAGGTGTTTTGTGCCTTGTCTATTCACATACTGATGTCATTCAGTTAACTTATGTACTTCATTTTAGTGGACCAGGACTTATCTTTCAAAAATATAACATAGATGTAAATAATGTATGTGTAATTACAATAAAATGAACATCTGCAAAACCACCCCAACTTTCAGATCTAGAACAGACCATCACCCCTTCCACACCATGTCTTCAGAGGTCACCACTACCTTGACTCTTGAATTTTGTGTTTCTCTTTCTCATGTTTTTAAAAGCAGTGCTACCGAACATGAATATATCTCAAGACCTCCATAACCATTTGAGGTCTTCTCAGAAATCAGAATTTGCTACCTTTTTATAAGGAGGTCCTAGGAGTGGAACTAGGGGCCTCTACATGGGAGGCAGGCATTCAGCCACTGAGCTACAGCTGCCCCCCACTTTTGCTACTTTTAAAAACATAAATTATATTTCATGCACTGGCAGCTCCCACCATCTTGCTTATCGTTATTGTTTATTTTGAAATATTTTCTTGAATGGAAAGACATGTACATCAAATTCCAAAGGCACAGGCCGATGCACGAGAAGTCTGATGCACTTCCCTCAAGCTTCTGCTCCAGGGTCATTTTCGAGGCCTTCTCCATCCAAAAAGACACTCACAGCCCACACCCTGCTTAACCTGTGCCCTGGCAGTGTCAGGAGCCTTGTCTGTCCGTGTCCGTCCCTGCGGAGGGGGAGGCTTGGAGGGCCGCCCTCTGGCGGGAAGGGGCAGTCCCGGGCGTGGAGGGGACCCTGAGGACAGGGAGAGGGGCGCTGAGCTCCGAGGCCCGCGGAGAAGGAGGGAAAGGGCCCGGCGTCTGAAGGACGTCAGATGTCGGGGCTGGGGTGCAGGAGAGCCCCGGGGCGCGAGCCCCCTGCCCGTGTTCTGGGGCCCTCCCTGCAGGCCCACTGTGTGCCTCCCCTTGCCTATGCCCGCCCCGCGCTGGTACCTGCCCTGCTGCCGCAAGCCCCGCTCACACTGGCCCGGAAGCAGGAGCGGGCATTGCCCTCCGTGGACTCCGATTCCAGCGCCTGTCCCTGGGCGCGTGTCTACACGGGCGGGGCAGACCCAGGCAGCGCTCGGCGCCCATTACCCAGCTGGGGCCGGCGGGGTGCGGAGGGCGGCCTGGGCCTCCGCGCCGGTCCTTTCCCGGGGAATCGCCAGCACCCTGGGCGGGGGCGCGGGGCCAGGACTCGCGTCACCTGCCTGGGGACGGGGGTGGGCGCAGTGACGCACTGGGGTGGGTGCCGCCTCCCTGCTGCCGCCAAGTGGGTCGGCAGAGAAGGGACTCGGGGCCGGGCCGCCCCTCGCCCCCACCTCCCTAGCGGTCCCCGGGAGGAGCCCGCCGGTCCTAACCCCCTCGTCCCCCGCGCCAGGCCTCCGGGAGCTGCGGAGCGCCCTGGCCCAGGGTCTCCCCGCGCGCTCCTCTCCAGGCCAGTCACTCAAGTCCAGCTCGAACAGCCCCGGGGACCCGGAGCCAGCCTGGGCGCTCCCCAGCCGGGGCGGGGAGACTTCCGGAAGGTTCCAGCAGGAGACCCCGAGCCGAGGCCTGGAGGGCTGGGATAGGCCGGACGCGGAGTCCGGCAGCCGCGGCCCTGGCCGGGGCCCCAGCTAGCGGGCGTGGGGCGAGGGGCCGCCGGCTCCGGGGCCCCGAGGCTGCTGGGGTCCCCGCTGACCGCCGACTCTGCGCCCGCTGCGCACCAGGGCGCAGCCGCCAGGGGCGCTCACCGGGCGGGGGCCTGCGGGGGGCTCTGCCACTCGGAGTTGGACAGAGGAGAGCGGCCCCGGGGCGTCGGCGAGGACAGATCCTGGACCTGCAGGTCCCCTTTAGAGCTCAGCAGCGCCCCCTGCAGGCAGCCCGGGGCGCCCGGCCACCCCAGTCAGACTAGAAGCCACTGTTGAGGCCCCTCTTCCTCCTGTCCTGCAGTCCCTGCCCTCTGCGGGCTGGAGCCAGAGGCGCTGGGGTTAGCGCTGGATGTAAACCTCCAGGATATAGAAAACCACACAAAGCAGACGTGTCCTTTAGTGAACTATTACAAGATCACTCTCAGAACCACCCCCAGGCCGTCCTAGAACTTGCCCAGCCGCTCTGTGCCCGTCCCCACCTCAAAGTGGCCGCTGTGCTGACTTTCAGAGCAGCTACTTCCTCGAGTTTCTTGACAGTTTTCATCACCCAAGAGTACTCTCTGGATATGACAGTCTTGCTTGTTTTGTTGACGGTCTTTTAAGTCTCTTGCTCTCCAGGTTCCTTCCCCGTCTCTTTCTTTTCCTTACAATGGAAAGCACTTGAGCCATTTTCCCCGTCAGGTTTTCCACAGCTTGCATTTTCAGCACCTTCTCTGCAATTCCTGCAAATGGACAAGGCTTGACCCCACTGGGCTCAGGCTTTTGGGTGAGACACTAGATGGTGATGTGCTTTTTCATCAGAACCTCAGTTTTTCTTTCTGAGATGTTGGAAGTGTTGCTTTGTGGTTACATTTATTAATTCCTTGGCAGAGGCAAAATGGTGATCATCCAGCTCTCTCATTTCTTTTTCATTTATTTCATTTATTAGCTGCAGTAATAGTATAAGGTTGTACTTCATCTCATCTTCTGTTTGGTTTCACAGTGGGTCAGTTCATAGAGGACAGGTGGGATAGAGGCTTGTTTCTTTCCTTTATCTATCCACTTTCAAGGTCATAAATTGCAACCCTGTTGTTATGGGTTGAATTGTGTTCCCTCAAAAGACATGTCCGAGTCCCAAGCCCACTCCCTGTGGAGATGACCCTTATTTTAGGAAATAGGGTCTTTGCAGATGGGACCCGGTTCAGATGAGGCCATTCTGAAGTAGGCTGGGCCCTAATCCAGGAAGACTGGTGCCCTTAGCAGAGGAGAAGGCACACCCAGAGGGACGACAGCTATGTGAGGACAGCGGCAGAGCTTGGAGTTACTGTGCCACAAGCCAAAGAACACCAAAGTATTCTGGTAACTCTCAGAAGCTGGTAAGAGGTAAGGAAGGATCCTTCCCTAGAGCCTTCCAAGGGAGCATGGAGCTGCTGACAACTTTCAGACTTGCAGCTTCTAGAACTGTGAGAAATGAGTTTCTGTTGTTTTAAGCCTCCCAGTTTGTGATAATTTGTTCCGTCAACCCCAGGAAACTAATACACCCCTTGTCCTCTGTGACGGTTTGATGTTGGATGGACCCCAGAAAATCATGTCCTTATAGCTAATCTGTTCCTGTGGGTGTGAACCTATTGTAGGTGGGAGCTTTTGATTAGGCTACTGCAGTAGGGCTGGAGTTCTTAATAAACAGGAGGAATACAGAGAGACACAGAGAGAGAAACCCACAGGAGATGAGAGTCAGGGGAAGACAGAAGCTGAAAGCAACGAAACCCAGAAGAGAAGGGAGAGACCAGCAGATGCCACCATGTGCCTTGCCTGTGCAAGGATCGCCAGCAGCCGGTCTTTGGGGGAGAAAGCATCGCCTAATGAAGCCTTGATTTGGACATTTTCACAGCCTCAGAACTGTAAGCTTAAAGCTAATAAATCCCCACTGTAAAAGACAACCCATTTCTGGTATACTGCCTCCAGCAGCTTAGCTACTAAAACATCCTCCAAAGTGATGGATTAGTTTTCTAAAAATACCATTATGCAGTCAAGGATTTCAACATATCTGATTGTCCTGTCTTTGGGAATTTGGAACCTCTTCGAGTTAACTCTTGTGCCTTTGTGGCGTGGCCTCAGTAGTCTTTGACTACTTTCTTGGTGTCTGGTATGACAGGATGCTTTAAGCTCATCTTGTACGCTTCCTGCCCCAGCCTGGAATCAGCCACCTGTCCAGGAAGCCTGGGTTTCTTTTAGTGGGGAATAATATTCCAAGACCACAATTAGGATGATAGGTTTGACCACTGTTTCTAGGTCTTTTCAGTGGAAAGAGCTAGGAATTGCATATATGTGGATTCATTCTGTTTTTTCCAAATCCGATGGAGGGCCGTAGTGTTTTTGCTTAGCCTCTTCTCTCTGATACCTGTACCTCCTTTCTTCCACCCTGGGAACCCTGTTCTTCAGGACACAGGGAATGATTGACTTAGAATATCCCAGATCCACTCACACACTTTAGCTCAGCTGACACAAAGCAGACTCTGAATGACAGCACCAAAACGACTGCAGCTCGTTATCCCTACTGAAAACAGCTAAAAGAGTCTCGGCATATACCATTCTCCTCGTCCTCCTCCCATTTTTTTGTTTGTCCTGTATCTACAGTCTTAGGACATAAAGCCCTTGCATATGGTAATCCCTTCTAGCCCATTTAGCCTTCATTCTACAAATAATTATATATTTATTGCTCACCTCCCACCCTTATGGCCATGTCTCTCTCTTTTTAAAATTCTTTAATTTTTGAAGCCAGTGCTTTGTAGATTCTTTGAGAGGGCCCATGGCTTTCTGTGACAGCACTGCAATAAAGGTGGGCTCCCTATTGCAGATTTTACCTTTTGCCTAAGCTCCAGCCTGGCTCAGCCTGGCAGTGTTACTGATATTCTATTTAAATGTTTGATATTTTGTTCATTATGGATTTTTTTTTGCATGAATTTTGATTTTTAAAAAAGACATTGCATTAACATCTTATTTATCTTGATTATTTATTTGAGTCCTTTGGTGCTTGTTTTGGGTTGAATTATGTCCCCCCAAAAACATGTTCAAGTCCTCACCTTGGTCCTGTGGTAGGAACCTATGGCAGTTTGAGATTATTTTATGAATCCCAAAAAGAGAAAGATTATGTTTGTAAACTAATCTTTTCCTCTGGATGTGATACCCTTTGATTGCTTTGACTTCAGTTGAGGGGCCTTTGATTAGATTACTTGATAAGATCAATTTAGGGCTTTTGGTTGGGCTGTGTCAGTAAGGTGTGATTCAGGTTGGGTCTCCACCCCCTTGGTGCATCTGATATAAATGGACACTCATATAGGCACACAGGAAGAGAGAGCTATGTCATTTTTGATCTGCCATGTGACAGAAAGGAGATGGTTCAAACAGCTGAGGCTCCAGGGAGAGATGAGCCATTTGCCTGATAGCTTACAGCTGAAGTTGGGAAGAGAGAAGAAAAGCTGAGACTGATCTAGGAGGCCCGGAAAGAAACATGCCCTACACAGGATCACTTAAGCACAAAGCCTCAAGAGGCTGGGCCATTGGGGCTCAAGAGGAAAGGGTGAGCCCAGAGAGGAAGGCTGAAACCTGGGCAGAGATTGCCTGCCATCTTGCTTCACCACGTGGCACTTGGTGAGAAAGCATCTCTTATGGTGCCTTGAGTTGGACTTTTCACAGCCTTGGAACTGTAAGCTTTTACCCTAAATAAATATCCTTTATAAAAGCCAACAGATTTCTGGTACTTTGCATCGGCACCCGTCTGGCACGCTAATACAGAGCCCATTCATAAACAGGACCTTGGAAGATCCTATTAGTTGAGGTGAAGCCAAATGGAATCAGGGTGGACTTTAATCCAATAGGACTGGAGTCCTTAAAAGATGAAAGATGGACACTGTAGCAGATGAGGAGAGGGACGGCCATATGACGGAGGCAGAGGCTGACTTACCGATTGTCAGCAAGCCACCACCAGAGGCTACGACTTCAGAGAAAGCCGACACCTTGACTTTGGACTTCCAGTCTCAAAATTGTGTGATGATGAATTCCTGTTGTTTGATCCAGCCAGTCTGTGGTATTTGTTATAGCAGCCCTGGCTAACTAAGACAGTGCTCCTGTGAATTTTGTGCCCAAGGCCAGTGTCTTACTCGCCTTTCCCTTCTCTAGTCCCTGACTTGGAGCTTCTTGTTCCTTTGTGTTGAATGCTCCTGGCCTGTTCAAGTTTGATTCCACTCACTGCCATTTCTGTCCATTGTGGGGTCCCATCAAGGAAGGGAGCCCTGGTGGGTCAGCCAGTATGAAGGTTTCATGGACCCTCAGAGCTGACTGCAGACCCCTCCCTCCTGGTCTCAGCAGTGGGTCCTTGCTTGGCCCCTGGTCCATGTATACATGTGGCTCTTGGCTACTTACCTGGGGCCTCCTTGGATTCCTCTTAAGGCTTCTGATAGTGTGCAGGGCTCTGGCTGTGGTCTCCTCACTTGTGGTGGGGGTGACAGGGAATACCTTGTATGGCAGTTTGATATTATTTATGAATTCCAAAAAGAAATATAGATTATATTTGTAAACTGGCCTGTTCCTCTGTCGTGACAACTCTTTGATTGTATTAGATTCAGCTGAGACATCTGATTAAATTATGTTAAGATTAGGGCTTTGATCCAACCACATCATTAGAATGTGACTCAGTGTCGAGTCCCAGTCCCCTTGGGCTGATAAAACAGACTCTCACACAGAAGTAGACACACAGAAGCAGATACACAGGAAGAGAGAATACCCCATAGACATGGCCCCAGGAAGAGAGATGAGCCTGATAATCTACAGCTGACCTTGTGGAGAGAACAGAGCAGCTGAGCCCAGAAAGAAATGAGCCCTGGGCAGAGAGATGAGCCTTATGCCAGGCTACAGTTGAGATTGGAAGAAGCTGGTACCACAGAGCCTTAAGAGGAAGGAGGAAGGCTGAACCCTCGCAGAATTCGCCCACCATCTTGCATCAACACGTGGCAACAGATTTTGGGTGAGAAAGTACCTCTTATGGTACCTTGGGTTGGACTCTTTAGGGCCTGGTAACTGTAAGCTTTGACCCCAAATAAATACCCTTTATAAAAGCCAACAGATTTCTGGTATTTTGCATCATCATCCCTTTTGGCTGACTAATATACCTTCTCTCTTATTTTGGTTGCAAATGTTGTCCATGGGTTTTGGATTTAATATCTTGTTCTGTCTGTATATGTGGGGATTCTGGAAGACACACAACTATGCTTCTGCCACCACTGCCATCTTCCCAGAATCCCTAAATTTAATTTTTGTTAAAAAGGATACTTTAAAAGAAAACAATGGAAAACCAGAATTATATTTTTTTTCATGTACAGAAAGCATTTTCAAAAAACAAATACTTCAAAAACTAAATGACATCACTGAATTCTAGCCAGAGATTTGTCCACTGAGGGCCCCTGCCTGGGTCCGCTCTCACTCTTAACAAGGGAGATGGGCAGGTGTTAGGGAGGTGAGAAGCCCTAGCCCAGGCAAGATGGCAGACCAGGACCAGCTGATTGCCCTGCTGCTACCGATATCCAGACCTCTGAGGGTCTGGCTAAGCGCAGAGGAGAGAGAGGCAAAGGCCAAGTAAGTGATGAGGGGACAGAAACCCAGGGTATGAGCCATGGTCCAATGCTGTGGTTGCCAGTGTGGGGTCCTGCTATTGGTCCATGAAGCCTGGGGGCTGGGTTTCACAGCTATGTTGTGGCAGGGACTGGGGGCAGAGACACCTGCCACCCTCTGTCACACACATAAAGCCTCGTCCTGGATGGACTGTACCCCTAACTAAAAGGTGGACTAGGAAATATTCTCCCCACTGAGGAATTTTTATTGTTTGGCCTCTGGGTGAGGATAAAGAAGAGTCTCTTGAGGAAGAAAATCTCTAGACCTGTGATTTGAGAAAGTTTGGGATCAAATTTGGGTTCCAAACCCCCTGAGAAATTCATATAATTTTGTCCAGTTTGGTGATGCTTCTGAGGCATCACACAGAAGCAGTAAAAAAAAAAACCACTGTAGAGTTCCATTGCCATCACCCAGGTGTACTAGAGTCCTGGAGATGCTGGAGTTCCCACACAAAGAGCATGAAGTCTTCCAGGCTGAAGAAGGTGGAGCAAGATCACACTCTCCCTCTTCTCCTGAAAGTCTCCCAAGAGCAATAAGGAGAACAAGAAAGAGCAATGCAAGCACTATCTTCAACCAGGAAGTAGCTGAACCACAAAGGTAGATGGGAAGGCTGCCAAAGGAAGTGGAAAGTCAATTTGAAAGAGGGAGAGTGGAGACAAGCTTGCAGAGACTACAGAGCTGGTAAAGCAAATGGCTTTACTCTGAGGCAAAAGGTGCACTCTGAGGTATAGAATCAATATCTTTTCATGGTGGATTGAATTATGTACCCCAATTTAGACACTTTCTTGGTCTTGATCTGCATTCCTGTGGGTATGAATCCATTGTAAATAGGATCTCTTGAAGATGTAATTTTAGTACAGTGTGGCCCAACTGAATGAGGTGGTCCTTAATTCAAATGAGTGGAGTCCTTTATAAGGAGAAGACATCCAGGCATAGAGAGGAAAAGCCACAGAGAGGGGCCAGAAGCCAGAAGTCAAAGGAATCTAGAAGAGAAAGGAGCCATGTGACAGGAAAGCCAAGGAACCCAAGGACTGCCGCCAGCCAGAATGCTACCAACCCCGGGAGGAAGCCAGCCTTCCAGCTGCTGAAACTGTGAGCCAACAAATTCCTGTTGTTAAGTCAACCCATTGTGTGGTATTTGTCTCAGCAAGCTGGAAAACTGAGGCACTCTTGTTCGTAAAAGTAGGAACAAGGAATCCAGATTGTGGGCAGGAGCTTTCCTGGAACCAGTGTGGTTCCAAGAAGCAGAGGAGGTGGAGTTGAGTGAAGAGCCATAGACAGATGCCATATTTGCAGGGAGCAGTTGCTCTGTGGGGAGGAGCAAGACAGACTTTTATATTAAGAGGAACCCCGTAACATTGCCTATTTCCTGTCTACTGGCTTGGGAAATGTAAAGGTTACAATAACTCATAGACAGGATCTAGGTCTTACAGAGAATTTCTGTCAGCTTGGAGCATGGTCCTGACTGCTCTCCAATATGAGGTTCCTGTGAAAGAGCTGGTTCAGCAATGATAGTCCCTCAAGAGTAAACTGCAGACCAATCTCCTTTATGAAAATGATGCAAAAATTCTAACTAAAATGTCTAGGAATATTTTAGGCACAAAGGATAAAACAGTGGAAAAGACCATCAGTTTTTACTAGTGCCACATGTTGATAAGTGTTATGGAGATAAATAAAACAAAGAAAGGCAATAAGGGTTAGAGAGTGGGGCATCATTGTTATTTTAGTTGGAGTAATAAATGAAGTCTTTGCTGTCACGAAGAAAATGAAGGAAATATTCAAGGAGAAAAGCTGTATGATCATCTCCATAGCTGCCTAAACTGCCATGACAAATGCCACACAGTAGTTTGGCTTATGCAATGTGAATTTATTGCCTCATGGCTTCAGAAGCTAGAAGGCTTGTTCCGTCCTGGGTCCATCAGCATGTTGCAATCCTTGGGGTTCCTTGGCTTGCATCTCTGCTTCCCACCACAGGCAATGCCCTCTCCTTTCTTTCCCAGGTTATCACTGACTTCCAGCTTCTGGCTCCTCCCCATTTCTTTCTCTCTGTCTGAATTTCTTCTGTTCATAAAGGACTCCAGTAATTCAGATTAAGGCCCCTTCTCATTTATTTGGGCCACACCTTAACTAAAAGAACACCTCAATGTTCTTTTACAATTTACAATGGGTTCCCTCCCACAGAAAGGTGGATTAAGACCAAGAACATGTCTACATTGGGGTACATAATTCAACCCACCACAGGGCCTGAAAATGCATTTGAGTAAATACAATATCCTGATCAAAACCAAAATAAGTCTTCACAAAATGGGGAGAAGTAGAAACGTTCTAAGCATGATACAAAACAAAACAAAACAAAACATTACCCCAAAGCCAGCAAAGCTCTGTCATTACCAACACATGGCCTGAAGTAATCCACCTTGAGCAAGGGTCAACCGAAACCACAAAACTATAAAATAAATTCCTTTAAACTGATTAAAGATTATTATTATTTTTTAAGATTTTATTTATTTATTCATTTATCCCCCCCTTGCTGCTTGTGCTCGCTGGGTCAGCTAACCACGCCGTGCGGGCGGGCTTGCCTTCACCAGGAGGCCCCGGGAACCGAACCCGGGGCCTCCCATATGGTAAACGGGAGCCCTACTGATTGAGCCACAGCCGCTTCCCAAGATTAAAGATTATTGAAACCACAAGAGAACAAGGCACTTACAGGAAAACAAAATAAAGGAACTTCTAGAATTGAAAAACAGTGCCCTGGATGGGTTCAATAGCAGACTAACTACAGCTGAAGAGAGACTTGGTGGACCAAAATGCGGCACAGAGATACATAAAGTGGTGGAAAATAAGAAAGAAAGGTGAAAAAACATGGGAGGATAGAAAGAGAGAGAGCTCAATAAATATAGATATTTTAGAAAAAGAAAATGGAGAGTGAAAAGGCAATATTTGGAGATTTTTAAAGAGTTAATGTAAAACACAGATCTCCCAATTCAAGTCCTGAGCAGGAAAAATAAAAATAGAATATTAAAGACAAATGAAAATGGTTGCAACAGGGGAGGAAAGGCTGACTACCACAAAGGAACAACAATGAGACCCGACAGCAGACTTCTCAGTAGCAGCAATTGAGGTCAAAGCACAATAGAATAGTGTCTTCAGAGTGCCAAGGAGAAATCACCAGAAACTGTCCAGATTTGTTTCAATGTAAATTATCATTCAAGAGCAATGGCAAAATAAAAGCATTTTCAGATTAGGAGAGACCAAGAGAGTTTGCCACTCTCAGCTTCTTGCTGTGTGTATGGATGTATGAAAGAATGCATTCAAGGAATAAGGCAATTAAATACAGAGGATAGGGTGGGATGCAAGGAACAAGGAGGCAAGAACAGATAAAAGCACTGACTTTTTAAAACAACAATAATAGGAGTAGTAACAAAAATAACAATGACTAATTTAGAAAGCATAAAAATGAATGGAACTAAAATGCTAACAACACTAGGATCTAAGATGGGCAAAGGGTAATTGAAGTTAAAGCTTTCTGAAGTCTGTATAGTGTGGGAGGACGGTAGAAATTCTGATTAATTTTAGTCTTTGCTAAGTGTGCAGTTAAAATTTTCAGAATAAAAACTGCTATGATTCAACAACAAAAAGACAACCAACTCAGTTAAAACCCGGGAAAAGGTCTTGAATAGACATTTCTCCAAAAATAAACAAATGGCCAATAAGCACATGAAAAGATGCTCAACATCATTAGCCTTCAGGGAAATGCAAATCAAAACCACAATGAGATACCACTTCACACCCACTAGGATGGTTATTTCTGAAAAGAATGGCAAACAAGTGTCAGGGAGGATATGGAGAAATTTGAGCCCTTGTCCATTGTTGGCGGGATTGTAAAATGGTGCAGCTACTGTAGAAAACAGTTTGGTGGTTCTTCAGAAAGTTAAACATGGAATTACCATGGGACTCAGCAAATCCACTCAAAGAAACTCAAAGAGATATTTGCACGCCAATGTCCCCAGCAGCACTATTCACAGTAGCCAAAAGGTGGAAACAACCTTAGTGTCCATCAACAATTGAATGGATAAACAAAATGTGGTTTACATTCATCATAAAAAGTAATGAAGTTCTGAGACATTCTACAACATAGATGAACCTTTAAGACATCATGTTGAGTGAAAGGATAAATAGTGTATGATTTCATGCATATAAAATATCTAGAATGAGCAAATTCATAGAGATAGAAAGTCGATTAGAGGTTACCAGGGGCTGGGGGAGAGCAGAATGGGGTGTTTTTGCTTAATAGGCACAGAGTTTCTGTTTGACGCAATGGAACAGTTTTGGTGATGGGTGGTGGTAATGGCAGCACAGTATTGTGAATGCAATGAATACCACCAAAATGTACACTTAAAAATGGTTAGAACGGGAAATTTTGTGTTATATATGTTACCACAATCAAAAAATGTAAGGGTAGTTACTATAAAATAGAAATACAAAATGTATGAACCATATGAAACACATAAAATTCATGTATGAGGTGACCAAGCAAGACTCAACAAATCACATAGAACTGATATCAGGAAGATTATGTCATGCTATGGAAAACTGAAAACAAAAAGTAGTAAAAATCCCTGTACATTTAGAAATTAAGAGCGTATTTTTAGATAACCTAGGGTTCAAAAAAGAAATCATAATGAATATTATAAAACATTTAAAACTGAACTACAGTGAAAAACACTGTCTATCAAAACTTGTGGCATGCAGCTAAAGCGTGGTTTCTGGGAAGTTTCCAGATGGATTAAAGGCCTAAATATGAAAAGCAAAATTGTAAAACTTTTAATAAGAAAATATCAGAAACACCTTATGACATCAGAGGTCGTGAAGAACAAGACTCAAAAAGCAAAAACCTAAAATAAAAGAATGATATACTTGATTATTTTAAAATTTAAAACCCAAAAATAAGCAGAGAGAAAAGACAGAGGCTAGGTGTATTAGTCAGCCAAAGGGATGCTGATGCAAAATACCAGAAATCTGTTGGTTTTTATAAAGGGTAATTATTTGGGGTAGAAGCTTACAGTTACCAGGCCATAAAGTGTAACTTACTTCCCTCACCAAAGTCTATTGCCATATGTTGGAGCAAGATGGCTGCTGGCGCCTGCAAAGGTTCAGGCTACTTGGGTTCCTCTCTTCCCCAGGCTTGTTTCTCTCTGGGCTCAGCTGCTCTGCGCTCTCCCATGTGTTTACTCCCTGGCTCCAGCTCAAAACTCCAACCTCCCTTCTCTGCAGTGCGTTTTCTCTGTGTGTCTCCACCCACCAAGGGGGCGGGGACTCAATGTCCTACTGAAGTGGCCCAATCAAAGCCTTAATCATTACTTAATCATTATTGGATCGAATCCAATCCAATCTAATATGTCCGGGGGGACAGACCAGGTCACAAACACAATCCAATATCTATTTTTGGAATTCAAACTGCCACACTAGGAGAAGGTATTTCCAATGCAAAATTAGTATCCTGGGTTTATGATACATTCCTACAAAATAATTAGAAAAAGCTAAAAAACAATTAAAGGTGTGCAAACGATATGAACAGACAATTTGCAAAAGAACATATCACTGGCCATGAAGAAGCTCAATCTCACTAATAAAAGGGAATTGCAAAATTTAAAAAGCATACACACTGTAAGATTTGCAAAAATTAAAAAGTCTGAAAATAAGCCATATTGGGGAGATGTGGCCAAAACAGGACATTTGTGTAAACTCCGTGCATTGTAACATGAACCAGCCCCACCACTTGGAGAGTAATTTGGCAATCCAACTTTGATATTTACCTTCCCTGTAGTGCAGATACTTTTAAGTGTCTGCTCCTTAGAAATCCATCCACACTCTCCTAAGGACACGTTCACCGTGGCTCTGCTGATAATTCTAGAAAAGGGCACCTGTGTAGGTGCCGCATCATGGAACTCTACAGAGCAGCAGAACCAGGGGAAGAGCCACATCTGTCAACGTGTGCAAATCTCAAAAACATGATGCAAGAAAAAGCGAGTTGCAGTATGATATGCACAAAATTAGGGCAATTGATGTTAAGTTAAAAAGAACACCCTGAAACCCTAAAACACATACTTAATGGAAATGGACATACGTGAAAGTCTAAAAATCGATTAGATTGAGCAGCAGACAGCTCACCTCCAGCAGCTGATGCTACACGTCGAGGCTGCGGGAGGGAAGGACAAGGGCAGGGGCGGGCCTCAGCCGGGTCTATGGTGAGTTATTTCTATCAGGCTCAGTTGGGGTTCTCCAGAGAAACAGAGCCACAGGCCACATGTGTGTGTGTGTACACACACATACGCACATAATATACTTCTATGCATACACACACATGTATAAAGAGATTTATTTGAAGGAATTGGCTCGGTCCTTCCAATAAATGGTGGAGCCAGGCAAGTCTGAAGTTTGTAGGGCAGACCAGGCCTGGAAATTCCAGCAAGAGTTGATAGTGCAGTCATGAGTGAGAAATCCATGGGGTAGGCCGGAAGGCTAGGAACCCAAGCCAGAGCCTTGGGGCAGACTTTCTTCTTCTTCTTCAGGGAACTTGAGGTTTTTGCTCTTAAGGGCTTCAACTGAATGGACGAGGCCCACCCACCTTACAGAGGGCCAATCCTTTACTTAGGGTCAACTGATTGTAGATGTCAATCCCATCAACAAAATACCATCATAGCAATATCTAAACTAGTGTTTAACCAACCAATGGGGCATCCGAGCCAAGCCAAACTGCCACATCAAATTCACCATCACACACTACGCAGAGAAAGCGCTCCAGAGCAAAAGGATACCTTGGGTTATTTTTGTGTGGTGGGTGTGGGGGTCTGCTATAGCTTCACTGCTCTGCAAGCTTAAAAATGTTATATTTAAAATATATTAGCTCTGCAGTGATACATTTTTTTCCAGATAGTAATCAGAAGAGTTGGAAAACAATTAAGAAGGAAAAAAGTTTATCATTCTGTATATGATGATTAAGTTCACTTGTGGCTGGGTGATGGCATCCAGTTGTTAGGTCAAGCAAGCACTGGCCTGCTTGCTACTGTGAGGGCATTTTGTAGATGGATTAGCATCTATATAGTCAGTTGGTTGCATCTATGGCAGACTTCATCTACAATCAACAAAGGAGATTGCCTTCAGCAGTGGGGGGTCCTCATTCAGCTAGAGGTTTCAAAGCAGAGTGGGAGATTTCAGCAGTCTGGAAGGAGAATTTCTGCCTCTTCCTCAGTCAGCCAGGTTCCCCTGGAGAAAAAAACCTCCCCTTCATCACACTTTCCAGCTTGCAGCCTGCCTTATGGAGTTCAGGCATGTCAGATTTCAGAATCACCTTTTTTCGAAGTCTCTGGCTTATGGCCTGCCCTACAGAGTTCGGACTTGCCAAATCTGCGTGGTCGCCTGAGCCAATTCCTATAATACGCCCCCCCAATATATATGTAAATCTCCTGCTGGTTCTGTTCTCTGGAGAACCCTGACAGCACACTGATTTAGTGTTCTTTAAAGCTGTGTTCCTATCTAAAAATCACCTCCTACCTCTCAGGGTTCGGACACCCTGGCCTGCGTTTGCCCAGACCTCCTCTTGCCCCTGGCCTCATCTCCCACTGCTCCCCCCACCCCAAATCCAGGCCTGCCCTGTCACCTTCCCCAGGACCCCACACCTGGCCTCCTGCTCGCTCTCTGGTCATCCTCGACACACCTTGCTTCCTATTCCAAGCAGTGCTGGAGACATGTGCAATGTCATCGCGTGTCTCATTGTCAAAATACAATGTTTTTTGTTAAAAAGTGAATTTTTACAAAGGAAAACACCGTCCCAACAGGCTGCAATCCCCCCAGGCTGGGTCGGCATCCCCGCCCTGCACCCCAGCGTTTGGACAGACCCTGCTTACCTAACACCCCTCGCCACGCGTTTTTCCTGCAGTTTCAGTGGGTAGAAGGGTTAGTGTGGGGTCCCCAGGGTAGGAG
Source organism: Tolypeutes matacus (assembly GCA_026826555.1). Taxonomy (NCBI): domain Eukaryota; kingdom Metazoa; phylum Chordata; class Mammalia; order Cingulata; family Chlamyphoridae; genus Tolypeutes; species Tolypeutes matacus. The sequence goes on along the minus strand of JAKSZT010054382.1, from coordinate 4,619,220 downwards.
GTGGAGCAGAGGCTAGAGCGGCCAGGGCTGGGATCCCCGACACCCACCCTGATGTCCTTTGCCTGAAAGTTCTTGCTGCTTTCACACACTCCACCCAGCCGTCACCCTGGGACACCAGTTGTTATTTTTTTCTACAGCATCATTCTCTGCTTCGTTTTGTTCAAGCGCTCGATCCCGCCCCGCCTGAGCCACGTGGGATGATCCTAGAGCACATGGGACAGTCGTGGCAAGGCAAAGGATAGAAGGAGCAGTTTTAGAGAAGTAGTTTTGATGTTGGAGAGAAGGCCCCAGAAGAAGAGAAGTGAGCCGTTAGCCTGATAGTCTACAGTTGACCTTGTGGAGGAACCAGAGGAGCTAAGCCTGGAGAGAAACGCGGCCTCGGGAAGAGAGGAACCCAAGAAGCCTGAACCCTGGCAAACGTTGGCAGCTGTCTTGCTCCAACAGATGGCAATGGACTTTGGTGAGAGAAGAAACTTAATGCTCTATGGCCTGGTATCTGTGGACTTCTACCCCAAATATATACTCTTTATAAAGACCAACCCATTTCTGGAATTTCACATTAGCGCCCCTTTGACTGACTAACATTGCCCCCCCACCCGACTCCCTGAAAGAGAAATCCGAGTGGAGTTTGCAGACTCGGGCATTTTTCTCGGGACACCAGAGTTTTGCCACAGCAGAAGGGAAGCAGCTTTGGGGTTCTGGGGATGGCCAAGGATTCTTATAGCCATGGAAAGGAAGTTAGCTTGACTCCTGTTGATTGGGCTCGTCCACCTTATAGGGGCAGGTTTAGGGCAGGTGGGCTTTATTTTGTCCTGGGTCAAAGGTCATGAACTATGGGCTTAATGGGCTTTCAAATTTCAAAAGACAAAAGGAAACTCCAGAGGGGCATGTTGGGTATGTGGTTTTTTGTTTGTTTTGGCTCTGAGGGGCCCAGGGCTTCCAGAGCTTTCTCTCTACAATCTTATCAGCTCTGTCCCCATTCTTCCCTGAACATGCCTGTCCTGCTGTACCATCGGGCTGGCCCCTGGGCCCTGCCTCATCTTCAGTCTTCTCCAAGTGGGGACAGACCCCTCAGCCACCTTCTTGGGATGGGGTCCCTGTGCCCTCCTGCCTCCTCATTAGAGCCTTTCACCCTTCCGTCAGCTCTGCAAGCCCCTCACCTGACCCTCCCACCTCAGCCCCACCCCCAGCTGCCCCCACCCCCTGGCTAGCACCGCGCCCTCCTCTCCCACTCTGGGTGGGGGCTGCAGTGCTCAGGCCCCTGCTCTCACCTCCTCCTCCTCCTCCCTCCTCTGCAGGCTCCTGGAAATCCCCCCATGCCCCCCCAGTGACTCAGGAACGGGCAGGTGGGTGATGGTGAGCCCCTTGTCAGTCCCACTGGCTCCTGCCCTCACATCCCTTGGCCCAGGACCCAGCTGGCTGGAACGCTTTCTCCAGCCCCAGCCCCAGCTCTCGGGAGGTGCTGCAGCCTTTTCACTCATCTGGAGGAAGATCTATTTGCAACAAATCCTCTGGCCAGCAGTGCCTCCCGGGGACTTCATTACTAAACCGGCTCTAAGGCTTGGTCTGCTGCTGACCTCGTCCTGGACCCCCCACCCCAGCCCTGCTCCATGCAAACCCAGCTGCTCAAGCTGGGGGTGTGCCTTGGTCCCTCTGCCCTCCGCCCTCATGCAGTCTAAATCAGTCCATCTCCACTTCCCGTCTATTCTAACTCCAAAGTAGACGGGGCACCTCTGCCCTTTCCCAGCCCCCCCCACCCCGTCCAGGCCACTGCCGGTCCCTGACTCAGCCTCCTTGCTCCAATTTCTCACCCCCTCCCATTGAGCCACGGATGTTTAAAAGTTTAAAAGATAAACCTGACCCTGATACTCTGCTAGCAGACCACACTCAACATCCGCAGCATTTTGGGGAAAAAACTCTAATCCTCAGCCAGGCGCCAAGCTCCTCCTCCTCCCCCTCCCAGCAGCCTTCCCAGCCTGCTGCCTGCTGTCCAGTCTTCTATCTGCTCTTCCCAGGACCACCCCCACCTCCCCACCTTCCAAAGCCCCCAGGCCGGGACACCTTCTCCTGGCTCTTTGCCTCCATGTGCCTTATCTTGCAGGTTTTAGCTCCAAGGCCATGCTCTGCACCCCAGCCCGTGGCTGGGTCTCCTTTCCAAGCCAGTGGCCTTGTGGTTTGTGTTTTTATGAGGATCGTGTGACTATTTAATGAGTGACAGCGTCCCCCGGGCCTCGGCCGGCTGCCTCACAGTTAGTCCCGGCGCAGCCACATCCGGCAGCCCAGGAAGGGCCGAGTGGGCTGTCGCCCCCCCGCGTGGCTGCAGCGGGCCCTGTGTCCATGGACCTTCCAGCGGGCTGGCGCTCCGGGAGATCCCCAGCAAGCCCTGCCCGCCTTCCTGGCAGGGTAACCAGGTCAGTGTTCGGGGAGGGGCGGTCAGAGGCACCTGGGGTCAAATCCCCGCTCTGGCGCTTTCCTGTGCGACTCCTGCTGGTCTCCCTTCTTCCTTTAACAGACGTCACTGGCGCCCTCCCCCTTCTCTCCATCGGGCTCTATTGCTGAATAAAACCGACAAAGGGCCTGCCCTCAGGGGCCTTACGTTCTAGGCTGATAGCAAACGAAATCCGTAGATTTAAAAAGTATAGAACTTTAGGTAGTGATACGTCCTGAGGAGAAGACTAAAGCAGTCAAGGGGGATGGGGGACTGTGGGGAAGAGCAGTTTTAACAGGGCAGTCTGGGAGGGCTTCCCAGAGGAAGTGGTGTGTGAGCACAAACTCGAAGATGCAGCTACCCCGGGGAAGAGCATTCCAGGTAGGGCAAACAGCAGGTGTGAAGCACAGTTGTGGAGATGGTGGCTCCAAGGCCAGTGTGGGCTGGGCGGAGCAGCGGGAGATGGGGCGGAGGAGGAAAGCTGGGGAGGAAGCTGGCTTTTCCGGGCAGGGTTTTAGGATGTGACTGAAGCTCTTCCGCTGCTGTTGTGGGGTTCAGGAGTGGAATCCTGGAGACCAGTTAGCAGCCATTGCTATAAATCAGGCAAGAAACCACCGTGGTAGTGGCGGAGGGGCATGAGGGGTGGGTGCCAGATGTTCGAAGCTAGGGCCGATAGGATTGGCTGTGGAACTGGATGCAGGTTTGAGAGAAAGGGGTGGTGGGTAAGTCAGGATTTGGCCTGAGCTCCTGGAAGGCTGGAGGGACCCCTTACTGAGATGGGCAGGGGGAGAGGAGGAGAGTACTTTGGAACCTGCCAAGTTGGAGAGGTGTATTAGACATCTGGGTGGCCATGCTGCAGAGATGCTGGTTGGATTAACGGGGCAGGAATCCATGGGACCGTTAGTCTGGAAATAAAGACTTGGGAGTCGTGGATGGATGGGTGGCATTTAAAAGCCTTGGAACTGCATGAGGTCACCCAGAGAAACCATGTAGAAAGATACAAGATGTGGCGGAGAAAAAGTGAAGGAGATGGAGAAGCAGCAGCCAGGTGGCTGAGAGAAAAACCAGGAGTGGGGGGACGGCAGGTGTACCGAGTCAAGGTGAGGACGGGAGGTGACAGGTGTCGGGACTGGCTGTGGGAGGGAAGCCTGATGGGAGTGGTCCGAGAGAGAATGGAAAGAGAGGACCTGGAGACAGGCGGGCTGCAGGCTTATGTTCTCAGGGAAAGGGAGGGATTGAGGAGCAGCTGGGAGACTGTGCAGGTCCCCTGTCTCTTTACTGAATTGTCACTCCTTTCAGCTGCTTTTATCTATTGAGAAGAGGCTTGTGTTAGGTTCTTCCACCACGATTTTGGGTTTGTCCATTTCTCTTTGGAGCTCTATAATTTTGGGTGTAACCAGGGGGTGGGGTCGTGTCAGAACTCGATTACCCCGATGGCCCTGAGGGTTGGGGCAATTCCCAGGGGAAGGGGGCTTGCTGGGCACCCAACCCTGTAGATGCAAACAGAGGGGCCATGAAAGGGTTTTACGCAGGAATGTCATGATCTGACCATGCTTTGGAGAGGGGTGAGCCTGAAACTTCTGCAGTAAGAGGGCCAGAACTGGCCGCTGCTGGGAGGACAGGCAGACAAGGTCATGTCCCCCCAGAGCTGTCTTTCTCTTAAGGATGTTGGGGGGCAGGCACATGGCCTAGGACCACTCGGGGCCACTGGGAGCCTTGCTGTGGATTCTGGGGTCTGCCTGACCTTTTAGACCTCCCAGGGAAGTCAGGCACCTGGAAACTCCACGGCTGGTGGGGCCCCCATCCGTCCATGTGGCCCAACAGGGAATGGTTTATAATTCATGCTGGAGGATACCTGTCCTCAGCTTTGCGGTCCATGGGGGTCCAGCACCCTCTTGGGATAAGTAAGGGCCGAAAGCCCCACTCCCCTTTCTGGATTTAAGAGTTTGACTTGCAGATGGTTCTGGACATGGCCTGGTTCAAATCCTACTCTACCACTTACCAGCAGGACAAGTTATATAAACTTGAACCTCGGTTTCTGCTTTTGTAACATAGGAATAACGAGAGGCCCTCCCTTATTAAGAGTCCAGTGAAGGTTAAATGAGTTCCTACTGAAGGGAAAGCCTGGAACAGTGCCTGGCTTACAGCAATGCCATGCAAACGTTGGCTATTATTGTCCTTACCGTTTTTTTTCCACTGAGACCAGGCCATGTCCGTCTGCCGACCTCCCAGTTCCAGGAGCCCGGATGTCCCGGCACGCCGGTGACCCGGCCTCTCTGTCTACGGGGGCTGCCGGCAGCTGCAGCCCGGAGCCTGTCCCCGCAGCGGCCGGCAGGGGGCAGCATTGCTCCGCGGCTGCCCCTTGCTCCGGCCTCGGAAGCCGCGCGTGGCCCGGGTTCTCCGCCCTCCGCGCCCACCCCGCGCGCTCCACTCGGGCCGCCGAGGAGCAGCTCCCGGTGGCCACGGGTCTTGCGGGGTGAGAGCGGGAGACTCCGTCCCTGCGGGGTCCGGGGCTCCTCTCGTGGCTCCGAGGTCCTGGCCCCAGGGCGCGCGGACGCCCTTGACCGTGCCCTTGCCCTTGCCTTTGCCCTTGCCCCGGGCACAACCCCCTTCTGTGTGGCCTGGGGATGGTCGCGCGGTGCCCCAGGGCTCGGCCCAGGCCTGGCGCAGGGTGGGGGCAGGGGACGCCCTAACCACCCTGGAGAGGGGCTGGGGGGAGGGGGGACGCAGCTGCTGGGCGGCCCGAAGTGCCGGCGCTGCGCGCAGGGGCCGATCTGGGAACATGGAACCGGCTGCAGGAGCAGGGTGGCCGTCAGGTGCCCCGTGGGTTTCCGCCCGAGTCCGTGGACTCCTCTGAAGGCCTTTGCCCCTTGCGGGAGTGCCTCCCCTCCCTTCTTCAAACCCGCCGAGGCCCCCGGCTCGCTGGGGTCCCATGTCCTTGCACAAGCCCTCACAGGCCTCTAGGTCTCCCGGGTCGGGCAGCGGCTTCTTTTGGCCCGGAGTGCCCCCGACGGTGGTCCCGCCCGGCCTACCGGGGACCCTGCACTGTTGCGGAGGGACGTGTCTGTCCACGCAGCCCCCCGCTCCCTGGGCCAGGAGAGCCGCCAGCCTGCTGGGAATTCAGCCACCCAGCCCAGAAACTCCTGGACTCCCCTCTTTGGTAAGGGCAGTGTCCCTCTGACCCCAGACCCCCCACCCCCAGTTTCCTGAAGGGGCAGAACCACTGGCCGAGGGAGTCCCCCTGCGGCTTCAGCATCACATGCCAGAAGCAGATGGTGGCAGATGCAGGTCACCTCCTCCCTTAAAAGCCTGAGGCAGGAGACCTGCCAAAGAATTCACAGACTGGCAGAGGAAAGCTCAGTGTCACCAGTGATCAAGGAAATGCACATCAAAGCACTTTTTTTTTTAATTAATTTATTTTTTATTGTGGGTAAAAATCAAAATTTTCACAATACATACCAATATTTGTAAAATGATATATAAATATATATGCATATATGTGCATTTGCTTACAAAAATATTATTTATATATATATAAATATATTTTAAGAGGTACTTAGATTACCTAAAATATTGCACGTAACCCACTGGGATTCCCATGTTGCCCACCTCCCACCTTCACCATTGCCAAAAGTTGGAATCAGCCCCAGTGCCCATCAACAGATGAATGGATAAGCAAAATGTGGTACATCAAAGCACTTTTGAGATAGTTTTTCACTTACTGAAATAAAAAAACCCACAAGAAATTAATAATGCACAATTAATAATGCAGTGAGACAAACAGTCTCCTGAATTGCAGATGGAAGTGTAAATTGGTTTAAAAAAAGAGCTCTGGAGGGCATATGGATGTATGCAAACGTGCAATAAGAGACGGAAGCTATGCCTAAACTTTGACCCAGCAATTCCACTTCTAGACATGCAACTTCAGAAAATAATTGCATTAGAGCTGAAAACGCATGTATATGTATTTTTATAGTAGCACTGTTTATAATGGTGAAAATGGAAGGGGAATGTCCAATAGCAAGTGACTGGCTAAATAAATCAGCTATTAGAAACCTAGTTTTCAGCAAACAGATAGCAGGGGAAGGTGCTCATATTGAAATGTTCATTCCCTCACGAATGAATGAACAAATGATTTGAACTAAGATCTACTAAACACTTACTAGATAGCCTAGGCATTGTTCTAGGTGTTGTTCTAGGTGTTGGGGATAAAATTATCAACAAGAGAGATGCTATCCCTGCTCTTGTGGGGCTCACCTTCTTTAGGGGAGATGGGCAGTGAACAGGTGAGGAATAAATTAATTTCAGGTAGTGATACTTTCGTCTGTTTCTATTGGAAAATTATATGCGAGTATTGAAAAAGATAGGAAGAACACCTCCCAAGGTTAAGAGTGGTTATTTCTGGTTGGTGGTGTCAGTTAGGATTTGTGTCCAGCCACAAATAACTGAAAACTTGACTGCAGCCATTTAAACTGATGAGGGTTTCCTCATCCCCAGTCCCCAGGGCTGAGAAAGCAGCCGCCAGGCTCCGCTCCTGGTCATTTGGATTGTGGGCTGCCAGCTCCGTGCTGTGTGTCCAGGTCCCGAGTTGGCAGCCTGTCCCCTGGGTCCCCCATCTGTGTTGCAGGGAGGAAGAAGGCGGAAGGGTGAAAAGCAAAAGTTTTTATCCAGCAGAGCTTCAGGTGATAAGTCATTGCTCAGAAGGGACCCCCTGGCCACCAGTATCTGAAGGAAGGTTGAAAGGGACATGGAGGTAGGGCTAGGGGAGATGGGAATTCTCTTCTCCATGTGTTTCAGTCTTTTTTCAATCAAGCCATTAAAACAAACTTCTTTGTAAAATGGTGCAGCCGCTATGGAAAAAAACAGCGTGGTGATTCCTAAAAAAGTTAAACACAGAATTACCACATGACCCGTGATCCTACTTCTGTATAGAACCCAAAGAATGGAGAGCAGGGACTCAGATATTTGTGCACAGGATGTTCATCGCAGCATTATTCACAATAGCCAGAAGGCGGAAGCAAGCCAAGCGTCCACCAGCAGATGAATGATAAGCAGATGTGGTGTATCTGGACCGTGGACTATTACTCAGCCTTCAAAAGGAGTGCAGCCTGCTACATGCCCCTGCATGGACGAGCCTTGAACACAGCATGTGGAGTGACACAAGCCAGATGCAAAGGGCCAGATGTTGTCTGATTCCCTTAGTATGGAAGGCTGGAAGATGCAAATACGAAGAGATGCACATAGCTTGCAGGTTACCAGGGGCAGAGGGCAAGGGGGCTTGAGGAGTTAAGGCAAAATGGGTGTAGGGTTTCTGTTTGGGGGCTGGGAAAGTTCTGGTAATGAATGGAAGTGAGGGTAGCACGGCACTGTATGTGCAGCTGATCCCCTGAATAGTGTGCTTGCGAGTGAAGGAGATCTATATTGTATATAAGTTTCCACAATTAAAGAGAAAAACAACTAAAGAGACGACAACAATTAAACACAATCCATGATCCTGGAGTGGATCTAATAATGGAGGAGAAAAGGCCTAAAAGGACAACATTGGGACCTATGGAAAAATTGGAATGTAAACGGAGTGTTTTATGTCAATGTTAAATTTCTTCACGTTGATGACTACATAATATGGTGGCATGAGTGAATATCCTTCTTCTTAGGAAATACACATGGAAGTGCTATGTATTCAGGGAGCATGAGATATACAATCTAGCCCCAAATCTTTAGAAAACGGATAGATAGACAGAGGGGTTGATAAATGGATTGATGGATAGATGGATAGAACGTTATGGAAAATGTGGTACCATGTTAAAATTGGTGGATCTGGGTCTGGGTTTTATGTTGGAGTTCTTGGATGGGATTTGATTATTTTTGCAAGTTTGAAATTATTTCAAAATAAAAAGCTTAAGAAAAAATAGGCTTCTGTTTTTAGGAAACAAAGGGCCTTTTATTTTTTTAAGAAGCAGGGTAGGGGTGGGACTGCTACATGGGATGCAAGTAGCAGAGTGAAACCAGCTGCAGCGGGACAGAGGCCTCTCCCACAGCGTCCTGAGGGCTCCCAGGGGACGTGGGGGCGTGCCGGGTCAGGGCCGCTCCCCTGCTGGCCGCGAGCTGGGCAGCCCTGGCTGGCTCCCTGGTTGGCCGCAGGGGGCAGGGCCGCGGCTGGGGGCCGCAGGGGTCTGCAGCCTGGCAGATGCACTGCCCAGCAGGGTGCTGGCCAGCAGGGCTGGCCCCACTGGCCCTCAAGCCTTTCTTCTCAGACCAGTGTGGGGAATCTGTCCCCACAGCCTCAGTGGCCTGTGCCAGGCAGACTTGGGTTCCAGGCCTAACTCCTTTATCAAGTCCGTCTCCTGTGGCTGCTCTAACAAATACAAACGAGGTAGCCTGAAGCCACAGAAATGGGTTCCCTCACAGTTCTGGAAGCTAGAAGCCGAAATCTGGGGGGTGGCAGGGCCATGCACCTCCAGAGGCTCAGGGGAGAGTCGGTTCCTGCCTCTCCCAGCTTCTGGTGGCTTCCAACGTTCCTTGGCTCGTGGCCGCATCCCTCCAACCCCCACCTCCATGTCACGTGGCCCTCCCCTTTTCTGTCTGTGAACTGCCCCATCTTCTCTTCTAAGGTTCCTTGTGATGGTCCTTAGGCCCCCCTGGTCAATCCAGGATCATCTTCCCATCTCAAGACCCTCCACTTAATCACATCTGCAAAGACCCTTTCTCCAAATAAGGGACATTCCTAGGAAGGTTTCATCTTTTGAGGGCATTTTCAGCCATTGCCCTGAGCCTCAGTGATCCCCCAGTAGAGTGGGGACAAGAAGCCCATTCTCACGGGGCTTATGAGTAGACGACAGGACGGTGTCCTGGTACCCGACTGAGCAGAGCACTAGGTGCCCTCGAGTCTCCACTGGCTGAGCTGTGGCTCCCCTCTGATCTGGCAGCTCCTCCTGTCTCCTGGGGCAGCTTCTTCCTCCCCTTTCACCAGCCACCTGCCCTGGGCCTGCAGACACTTTGAGAGGACCTGGGTGGGTGCACCTGAGGGCCTCCGGCTGCAGGTCCTTGCCCCCTCTGCACCCACCTTGCTCCCTGCCTGGCCGTGGGGAGGTGCGTGTGGTTCCCTCCCCCACAAGCCTGGCTCTTGGCCAGGGTTTGGCTCATGCAGGTTCCCTTCCTCCCCTGCCTCCCCCTGGTGCTTCTGCTCCCTCCTTCCTTTCCAGTTCCCCCAACCCAAAACCCTGGACCCCTCCCTCTCTTCTCGAGGTAAGGAGCCCGGGTCTCCGGGAAGTTAAGGACCTGGCCCTGAGATGCCTCGCACATTGGATGCGGGGGCAGTGCCATCTCCTGGGAGGCTGGAGCGGCCTCATCCAGAAGGGGCCTGGGCGGCCCTTGCCCCAAGCTGAGCTCCCGGGAGCAGCCCAGGGAGGTAGCATCTCCTCCCTGAGGTTTACAGGGCGCTGAATACACCATGGCACCGAGACAGAGAGAATCAATCACAATTTCATTTCATTGCCGGGTTAGAAAAGCAGTTTACAGGCCAGAATACCTGGTCTGGGAAGTGGGCGTGTCCCCAGGGCTGCGCCTAGCGGGATCCCTGTGTCAGGGATGAGCTGGGGCTCTGGGTGCATGCAGCCCGCCCACCCTGTTCCTCCAAGGACGGGTGCTCGGAGGCCCAGGCTGCTGGGGGCGGCTGAGCTGCACCTGACTTAGGATGGGATGGGGTAGGCCTCGCACTTCCATCTAGCAAAGGGTCTGGGGGTCTCCATTTTGCAGCACCCATTCCTGGTGTGCAGGTTGACATTTGGGTACCCCCGTCACAGGAGTGGAGTAGGCCAGGTCTGGGGTCCAGTGAGATCCTGGGTCCTACCTGATATGTGGACATCTATAGCCCTATCCCTGGGGAGGGCAGAGGACATATGTCTGGCACAGAGAATCCTATTCAGAGACAGGGTGGGACACTCTCTGGCGAGCTCCCTAGTGGCCAGAGAGAAAAGGGCCTCTGCCCATCTGTCCTGGAATTTTTGGATCAGTGGCACTCTGGTTTCCTCAGGATGCGATTGAAGACACAATGGTTGACATGTTTTTGGCTGTCATTGGGTCACTCCAGATGCCTGCTTTGTAGAGATGTGTCTGGAAGGAGTGTCTGGCCTCAGCATCTCCCACCAGGACCATGCTGGCAACTTCCACCCTGTGCTGTGCCGACTCGTACTTCATGTCTTCCTGCTTTCCCCTCTGCCTTCCTTGAGGTGCTCCTACCGCCAGCCTTTTCTCTTGCTCTCCTCCCTGCCTGTTAACGCCCACCTTGTCTAAACCCAGCTCAGGGTCAACATCTCTACCTGGGGGTGTTCTGGGGCCCACAGCAGCAGAGGGCAGGGCGGGAGGAGCCCTGGGGTGGGGGAGGGGCGGCGCAGTGATCTTAGGGGGGCTTCAGGCCCTGGTCAGCAGGGATGGGGAGCCTGAGCTCAGCTGTGGGGTCAGACAGACAGACGGGCCAAGGTTCCATTCCCTGCCAGTTGGTCCTGCCAATCACCTGGGGAATCGAGTGCTCCCCCAAATGCATAAAGGGGTCAGGGAGGATGGGAAGAAGCCTCTCCAGGCCTTGCATCTGGGAAGTGGGGACCCCAGCAAGCAATCTGGGAGGGTTACAGGGCCAGACTTTGGGCTCAAGTAGAGACCCCTGAGGACTACGGCTTTCAAATGTTTGTCAGCAGCCGAACTCTTTCTTCAAACACCGTTGGACCTAGGACCCCTGGCGCAAGAGTGAGGGTCGAAGTAGGCTGGGATTCCAGAGCCCAAGGCCTGAGCTGCCTCTGAAGACCCTCCAAGGCCCAGGCTGTAGGGTGCTCCATTAGAAAATCATTGCTGTGGGAAAAGATTGGGGCACGGGCTGCCCCAGGAGGCCTGGGAGAGAGGTGACAGCTTGCCGGGGGTCCTTCCCGAGAGCCCTGCCCCACTTCCCTTTTTGCTCTCCCTTGGATTTGGGGAGGGGTCCATATGGACCTGGCCTGTTTTATCTGCTCTCTCTGGGCTCCAGCGGGTTGAGGTATTGGCATGGGAGCCCCAGACAGGCCTGAGCCTGTACTTGGACCTGCTGCCCACCCTGCCTGGAAAGCCAGACCCCTGGGGTCCAGGTTGTCAATGTGAAGGAAGTAGTCCTGCACATGGTCACTTTTGGACTCCTTGTTTCTAAGCTGTCTGAGCACCCCATGCCAGGCCTCGGTTTCCTGTCTGCATAATATGGATAAAGACAGACTTCTGCCCTCAAAAATGGGGTACTCGCTATCAAGGGAAGACGTATTGTGTGTGCTTTCCTCCCTCCAGCCTGGGCCACCTCATTGGCCCATGGGGGTGGGCTCCGGCCAGCAGAAACCTTCCCCCACCTGGGCTGCCTGCCACGGGGTCCGCACTGCGATCTTGTCAGTGCCATGGGAAGGGTACTTGGAAGGGGGGGTGGATCCTGGGGGTGGGCAGGGGAGGGGCACAGCAGGGGGTCATGCCAAGGTGCAGCAAGGCCACCCTCAGGCTCACTCCACCACCCCTTCCCTCAGGAAACCCAAAGATTAAACAAATAGAGAGCTCGAATAATAGAATGAACAACACAAAATATTGCCGGCCTGGGAGAATTTTAAAGTAAAAACCCATGAGGCTCTTGTGAGTAAAAATAAAATAAAAAATATAGTAATATAAAATATCAAATAAAATACATACAAGCTGAGAAAACAGTAAAAATAAGATGAAAAGAGGATGGTAAGAAAGGGCCCGGAAGATAAAGTGGAGGAACACAATTAACACACAACACAAGAGCCAGGAGCAGTTACTGAGTGGCAGAAAGGACCGAATGAGCGATCAATTAGGGTGTTCAAAAATGAAAAATCAAGTGGGGAGAGGGAGGAAAGCAGTGGGAGGATTTGCTGAGCTCAGACTGCAGATTCCAAGGCTGGCTCCTTGGAAGGCATGGGGGTGGGGGGTGCGGGACCCCAGCTCTCGGTGGGCCTCCCTCCTGTGTGGGGAAGCTGGTCTGGTCAAGGCTGCAGAGAATCCCCCAGGCTGGGCCTTGACCTCTCTCTCCAGCAGTGGCCTTGGCGGAGGTCCTGGCTGAGTTCCTGCTCTGATCTTTGGTGGGCTCTGGCCTCTGCGCTTTGCTGGGGGCTTGATGGGAGGAGAGACTGGGAAGGGGGCACCCCTGCAGGGGTTGGGCAGTGGTGATTGCATATTGAGCAGGCAGGCCCTAGGGACTGTACCAGGGTGACGGGCCGCTGGGAGGCTCAGGAACCCAGCCGGCCCCGTCTGCAATCCAATTATTGGCCAGGGAGAGACAGAAGGGGATGGGAAAGGGGAGGCCTGCATTTCTAGAAAGATAGCAGATTTGAGATGCAGTGATTCTGGCTGCCATGTGGCCCACTGTAGCTTCTCTCTTCGCACGACATCTCACCTGCAGCTTCAGTCACACTCTGCGTGCTTCCAGAGGTGTTTCTAAGGTGGGATTCCTTGGGGTCCAGTTGGTATTTTAGCACCCACCTTCAGTTTCCTTTTGTGTTGAATGGGAATACCATCTCACAGGGTGAGGGAGAAGGGGCTGAGCAAGTGCTAAAGAAATGTAGTTAAGAAGCAGCCTAACAGAGGAGCTCTTTAGAAAAGCCATCACCTGTGTTGGCTGAACTCTGCAAACGGATTTATTGACTCAGTTTTAATTTCTGCAAATGCACCTTTGTGTAGTGGGGAGCAAACCGAGAGGACTGAGGCCTGGTCAGATGGTAATTCACCCGGGGCCTTGGGCAAGTCACTGCCGTTCTGGAAGCCTCAGTTTTCTCCTCCGTGAAATGGGAGTGTGTGATGTGAGATTCCTCATCTATCCTCTACAGGCAAGTTCCTACAGGAGGGGTGACCTTGCTTATTAGGTGGAGAAGCTTTCCCAGGAGCCTGGTTTTGGGGAGGCGGCTTTGTGGCCCCAAAGGCTGTCAGGACTTAAGGAACTGGGCTGGGCCAGGAGCAGCAAGTGACTCAGGGCTTGATGAACTGCTCAGGCTTCCAATAATGGCTAATGTCCCTGGGACCTTGAAATCCTAACTGGAGGTGGTGGAGAGGACCCAAAATGCCTTTGCTAGAGGTGACTCTGCCTGGGACCCCAGGGATCTCGGGGTCCACTTCCTTCCTAGTTCTAGGAGAAATAAGACCCATGCCGAGTGCCCCTTGCATCCAAGCAAGGGATGTCCAGGGCATCTGGCCCGGCTGAGAGGCGTCTTGAGGGATGGACACCAAGGGGTTGGCGAGTGACCCCAAACCCTGGAGCTGGGGGAAGTGGGGGTGCCCATGACAAGCTGTGAGGTTGCTCCAGCCACCCCCACTGTGTTTGCCCAATGCCTCCAGTCCCAGCCTCCTTCCTGCCTTCTCCTGTGCATATGAGGCTGACCCCACATCTCCAGGCAGCCCCCCAGCTTCCGGCTTAGAGCCAACAGTTTCCAGGGGCTTTGGCTTGAGTCGTGACTCTGTTTCCAAACCAGAGGGACCTCATCACCCATCTCGTCATCCAAGCCAGAAACAGATAGAAAATTTCCCCAAACCGCATGTGCGTTTCAGGGGGTCTCCTTAAGGGTTTGGAGGGGGATTTTGAGGCTTGCACAACTGCAGCTCTGCTGCCTCTTCTTAGTAAAGGAACACAGCAAGAAAAACTCCTAGCTGGGTGTCACGCACCTACATCACTAACACACACAGGCCCTCAGAGGGGCCCTGGCCCTTGACCTCAAGTTTGGGTCCCTATAGGGACCAATCTGCTTTATAATGAAATCGGGCCCTTATTGCCCTACATCTTTTCAGCAAGTGCATGGTGGAATTTTGCAGGAATGAGAGCTGGAGGCATCTAGAGTTTGGAGAGGCTGGGTGGTGGTGGTGGTGGTGGTGGGGGATAGATTTTAAAATTCTAGGCCCTTAAGACAGGTCTCTTGAGGAAGGGGGAGTCAGGGTGGGCTGCCCTTGTGGTTCTCAGCACTGCAGTGGTGCCTCCTAACTGCCCTCCCCGTCCCCACTGACCCCTCTGCCCAGAACCCTTCACCACCTTTCCACAGTAAGTGGCTTCTTGGTGGCTGGTGGCTTTGGAAGACACAGACACCCACGTTCCACCTCCCCTCAAGAGAGCAATGCCTGGAGGCCTCCCCTCCTTCTGCCCTGGTAATCTTCACTCAGCCTTGAAGAACTCTGGCATCGGTCGCCTACTCCAGGAAGCTCTCCCTGGTTCTTCCTCGCTGGTAGGTCGCGGCCCAGGGTTTGCGCGTGCGTAGAGCTCATTACGGTCCTTGGTCCCCACGTCTCTTGGTGCTCTGTTGGGTTCTGCCTCTCCCAATGCGCTGGGAGTTCCAGGCAAGGGCCGAGACCAAGTCTCTCCCGGGCCCCACACCCAGCGCAGGGCCTGGCGCGTGCCAGCGGTATGAGGTCCCCGCCCCGAGGACAGGGCCAGGGGGTGCTCCCGGGCTAGCGGAATCGCCGAGCAGCCCCGCGCGAGGGCCAGACCGGGCCCAGACCGAGTTTCCGCAGAATCGGCGTCCGGGAGGACCCAGCTGTCTCCCGGCAATCTTGGGCGTGCCACGTGGAACCCCGGCCCGTCTGGGGCTCGGGGTGTGGGTGCGTGCGTCCGGCTTGCCACTCCCTCTCAGGCTCGAGCCCACGACACCCCAACGCCACAGCTGGCGGTGGCCGGCCGGGGACGGGCACCCAGCGGCGAAGGGAGCCTTGCACGGCTCTGGCCGCCAAGAGCGGGCTCTCCGCCCGGCTCGCGCTGGAAGCCTCCGGGCACGGTCGGAGGCTGAGCCCGGCGGCCGCTTGGAAGGCTCCTCACGTCCAGGCGCCGCGGTCACGGCCGCGCCGGCTTCCGGCCATGAATTGGGCCTCAGAGTCCCAGCCTCCTGCTCGACTCCCGGCGAGCGCGCGGGGCGGGAGCTGGGCTCCCGCCCGGGTCCACGCGGCCAGCCCGGGTTCGAGCCCGCGGCCCGGGTTCTGCGCGGCACGCGCTAGGTCCCCTGGCTCCGTTGGCCTCCCGGTGCCTGGCTCCGCGGACCGCCCCTGTCTCTTTCCGAGGCACCCCGCGCCGGGCACCGCGAGTCGCCCTGGGTCCGGCTCCGCGAGGGGCTCTGTCCGGGGCGGGGACTGTGTAGGACTCGAGGCGCTCGGCGGGCGCTGGCGCTCCGGAACCCTCGAGGGCGGCCGGTGGTCGTCCCTCCTCCAGCCTCCAGCACCTGGCGAGCCGAGGCGCGGGGCCCAGGGCCGCCGTGCGGGCCTGCGAGCGTCCCCCGGGCCGCGAGCACGGAGCACCCGGCGCCACCTCCGAGCCGCGAGCGGGCGGGCGCCGCGCGGCGAGGCTGAGGCTCCGCAGTCACGTGGTGGGGAGGCGGGCGGAGGGGAGGGAGGCGGGCAGGGAGGGGGGGGGGAGCGGAGCGGGGGGGGGGGGGGGGGGAGGGGGCGTCCTCCGCAGTTCGCTCCTCGCCGGGGCTCAGACA
>JAKSZT010054382.1:4590463-4602923 GCA_026826555.1 Tolypeutes matacus | reverse complement strand
CCGGGCCTGGGCTCGGGCTGCCAGCGCCGCCGCAGCCGCCGCCGGAGCCGGAGCGGGAGCCCGACCGCGCTGGGCTGGGCTGGGCTGGGGCGGGCGCAGGGCGCAGGGGCGGGCGCGCGGGGGAAGGCGCACGGCGGGCTCGGCTCTCCCGGGGAGCGGCCCGGAACTGCACCGGGACCCGCGCCTCCCCGCTCCGCGCTGCCCTCGGCCTCGCCCCGGGCCCGGGCGTATGAGCCGCGCGCCCGGGGGACATGGAAGCGCTGACGCTGTGGCTTCTCCCCTGGATATGCCAGTGCGTGTCGGTGCGGGCCGACTCCATCATCCACATCGGTGAGCGCGGCGGGCGGCCGGGTCGGGGTTGGGCGGGGGCCCGGCCGCGCGGGGTGGGGGGCGCGCGGCGTCCAAACTTGGCGGTTCCTGGGGCCGAGGGGCCCGGCGGGCAGTGCTCCCCCGTAGGGCCGCGCCGCGCCGCCCGGCGGAGGGCTGTGCACCCGCTGCGCGGCGCTCTAGCGGGCCCCGGCGGGCTCCTCGCGGCTCCCAGCGGCTTCGATCCTCGCGCGGGGCCCCGCGGCCTCTGCCGCCACTTAGGGCAGCGGCTTCACGCCCGCGCCGCGGCCGGGGGCCGTCGGCGGGCTCCGGCCGACCTTCCGCACAGCTCAGAGCAGCGGGGCCAGGGGGAGGGCACGGCCCGGGGCTCGCCAAGTTGTCTGGGCAGCATCAACGAGGCCGGCCCCGCACCGTGTGTGTGCGCGGGTGGGTGAGTGTTAGCGTGTGTTGCTGTGTGCGCACCTGGTACCGTGTGGGCGTCGCTGCGAGAGGGCGTTGGGGTGTGTGGGGCCAGCTGAGCGTATGTTGGTGCGTGCACGACTGTTAGAGTGGACACAGCGTCTGCTGCTCCCTTTCGTGTGTGTGTCTTGCCAGCGTGTGTGTAGGTGTGTGTGTGCTCGTGTCTGGTTGTGGCGACTGCAGCCCAATCCTGGATAATCCCGGAGTTTCCCATAGCCCAAGTGTTGGGGGCTGGCAGACGGTCCTGGCGGGGGGAGCCAGAGGAGAATCGTGGGCGGCAGGGTGGTGGCAGTGGGGGACGATGGGCAGGAAGAGAGGGCAGGAGAGGGAACCGGGGAGACGAGCGAGGGAGGAGAGGAGGGGGCGCGGAGGGGGAGCGAGTGGGAGTGGGGAGCGGAACAGGAGGAAGTCGGGGAAGTTGGGTTGGGGGGCCGACGGCGGTCGCTTATGGGGAGCCCCTCCTCACTCGCCTTTCCGGAAGTTGGGAAAGACCAGTGAGCCCCGAGAAACTGGGGGTTGGGAGGTGGGAGAAGCGGGGATGATAGGATCGGCAGGGCGGGGCGCCGAGGGCCTGGGCCCCGGCTCGCCGATCTCCAGCATCCCCCGCAGGGCCCCGGGCCCAAACCTGTTTCCCGCCCCATGTAGGACGCAGGTCTTGCGGTCAGCATTGCGGCTCCGGGGTGCTGCGTGGACCCGGGGCCTCCCTCCTGCTGCCCCGCATCCCCGCTCGGGGGATCGTCAGGCCCAGCCCAGGGACCCTGGCGGGTGGGGGGCGGGGGCTCCCGAACAGCGCCAGCTGCAGGGCCAGGCTCCGGCGAGGCGAATCGGACCGATGTCGTCTGGAAGCGCAGGGCGGGCGGTGGTGGTGGTCACCGCGCCCAGCGCCAGCCCGAGGGCGCCCTGGAGGAGCTGTCCGCGGTTCTGGAAGGGCCTCCAAGAGCAACTCCTTCTGGGCCCCGCCGCCCTGCCGGGTCATTACGCCCAGGGACCTAAAGGCAGTGCCCTGCCCCCACCGTGCACGCAGGAAGAGGAAGCGGGGAGGGACGGAGAGCAGTGGGCCGAGTCCAGGGCAGCTGGCCGAGCAGCGTCGCGCGGCTTCTGGGCCCTCTGCCCAGCGTGGCCCGCGCAGCCCCGCGGATGGGGCTGAGCTGCCGGCCATGCGCTGCCCCTGGGTAAAGACCCTCCCTCGGTCCAGGAAAGCCATCTGGGAACCTGCTTCCTTTGCTCCGCTCAGTCCGGACGCATGCCGCCTTGGGAAGGAGGTGGGGTACACCAACCTCCCACACGGGGTGTGGGAGGTGTAACTTTTTGACTCCTTGGGATGGGGCTCATGGGGGCTGCTTCAGGCCACCCCAGCTTGGTGGGGCATAGCTGGGACATGTGATGCCTTGGTTGTGAGACACGTGTGTGACTTGGTGGCAGCATGTGCTAGGTGCATGTGTACTTCATGTCAATTGCTGCATGTGTGTGCCCAGTGTGTGTGGGGGTACTTTTTCCTGCGCAGATTGGCCAGGAAGAGCCCTAGACTACCCCTCCAAGCTGACCCCAGCCTAGCCCTCCCACCATCTGGCAAGCAGCCGTGCAGCCAGCTCTGTAACCCGAGGGCCCAGGGACTGGAGGGGTGGGGGTGGGGGTGGTGGGGCCCTCCAGGCCCGGTCTTGATCCCTGCATCCCCCCAGGTGCCATCTTCGAGGAGAACGCGGCCAAGGACGACAGGGTGTTCCAGCTGGCTGTGTCCGACCTGAGCCTCAACGATGACATTCTGCAGAGCGAGAAGATCACCTACTCCATCAAGGTCATCGAGGCCAACAACCCGTTCCAGGCCGTGCAGGAAGGTGAGTGGCTGCCAGGCGCCCCCGACTGACTGGGCCGTCGATTCCCAGACGGCGCAGCAGCGGGGACCGGCGGGGCGCCGCGGGGCGGCGACCTGCGACCGGGCCGAGCCTACAGTGCGCCTGGGCGGCCGCGGCGTCGCACACGGAAACCCGGCGTGCGCACTCCCCGGACCCCCTGAAGTGGAGGCGTCCCGAGGGCTGGCGCCTTGGAACCGGAGAAGGGAGCGTGTGAGCGAGGCAAGCTGGGCTCCTGGCCGGGGGTGCGTGGGGGTGTAGCCGCCTCTCTCGCGCTAGGTGGGCGTGTGTATGCGCTCGGTGCCAGCTGCGCGGCGGGGAGCAGGTCTGCGTGCGCAGGCGTGGGTGGCCCCGGGGCCGTCTTTGTTTCTCGGGTGTTCGTGGGTGGGCGTGCCTCCATGCCGGGTACCTGGGTCGGGTATCTCTCCCCGGTCCTCGGTGGGCTTGTGTCTTTCTCGCCGCGATCCACCCAGCGCCCAGTGGCCCGCGCCCTCCCTGCCTCGCGGTCCCGGAACACAGCCGCGTTCCGAGCTCAGCGGTCCCTTCAGAGCCGCCGCCCGCGCTTCTCTGTCGCGCTCCTCCTGCGGGTTTGGAGGAAACAGCTTCTCTCTCGCTCTCCTCGCCTCGGGAGGAGGCGCCGCCGCCTAGGCCGGAGGTGGGCGCTGTTTGCCCAGGAAAGGCGCGGAGTAGGGCCTGGCTGCGGGGGAATCTTCTCCTGCGCCTGGGCCGCGGTTGGCGGCGGCTGCCTCAGTTGGGCCCACTGGCTGCGGCGACAGATGCGGAGGGGGCATGTCGGCGACAGGGCCTCCCTGTGCTTTTCCTCCTCTGGCTCGCGGCTCTGTAACCCAGTCTCCTTTACCCCCGCTTTCTGGTCCAGGCCTCAGGCTCCCTCCCACCCTGACACTTGTGGGCCCCAGTCCCTTTTCCTCTTCTCTGCCTTGATTCCCAGAATCATCAGTTCCATTCTGTGGCCGTTGGTGCCCAGATTTTGAGGATGGGGTGGGGGCAGCTGCAGCTAGAGGCACTGGCCACAGCATTTCCTCCAGAAGGAAACCACAGGGCAGGGGGTGTAGTGGGCCGTGGGCTGGCTGAGGCCCCACAGTTGTCCCCTCCCGCATCCTGCAGGCAGACAGCCCAGAGTCCTCCTGCTACTGGGGGTTACATGCCGGGGGCCATTTCCTGGGCACCTGCGAGAGAAGAGTGACTCTGCAACTGGCTCTGGCCCGCGCCCAGGTCTTGGTGCTGGAGGGAGGGCTTCTGGGAGTCTCCATGTTCGTGGGGGCAGCACCGGGGGAGAGTGGCTGGGCCTGCGGGAAGGACTGCCCAACGCTGGTCCAAGGACGTGTCCAGGTGGTTGTACAAACCTGAAGTCTCATGTGGTTCTCTTTGGGAGGGAAAGAAAGGACAGGAGACTGTGGTTGTGGGCAAAGTGCCGCCTCTAGCCTGGGCAGCTGCCATGTCTGATGTCCACGGAGGTGCCTGGCTCTGTCCCCAGATGCCCCTGCACCTGCCCTCATCAGGAAAACTTGTGCATGTTTGGGTGGGCCCCCCAGGAAAGGGGCGGGGCCTCCTTCAGCAGGACTGACCCTGATTGGGGTGGGGATTTGGGGTGGCACAGGCATCTCACAGAGCCCCCCACCCCCTTGACCCTGTCCACACACACCCATCTCTGGGGACCCCCATTCTCTGTGCTCAGAAGCTGAGGACACAGGCTGGAAGGAGCTCATGGTGTGTGGGGGGCCCTGCGTGTGCCCTCCAGCCAGCCCAGTTCCCCCGCTGTCTCTGTCAACACCACCTTGCTTCCACTGACTCACCGTGAAGTGCTGAGTGTTCTGTGCTCATTCATTTCCTCCTGAGTGATGTCCATTGACCCCAAAGCAGTTCCCCAGGATCTGAAGATTATGCTTAATGGGGGTTACGGCCTCAGGCAGGTACCGCACATGCGGGTGGACAGGGCAGCAGGGCCCTGCGGGGTCTGGAGTGTAGGGTCTGGACAGGCCCTCCCTGCTAGGAGGAGCAGCTGTCGACCGCGTGAGCCGGCCTGGCCGTTTGGGAACTGATCTGGTGTTGTAGATTTTTGTTTTTCAAGAGGAGCCCCCAGACTGGATTTTAAGTCTGATTTTCAGCTGATGTCAACCAAGTGAGCAATTTCAACAACACAGCAAGCCAAACAGAACAGCTCTGGGCCTTCCAGCCCCAAATGCACCTTCTCCCTCAACACACAGGGCGCCCCCCGGGGCCTTTTCTGGTCTAGACTTGACTTTTCTGGATCTCAATTCCTCTATTTGTGGAGCTGGAAAATGTCTCAGGCTCCAAGGTTGGTCGCTGACACACTCTTGGAAGGGTGAGAGTGAGTGTGTGTGTGCACACGCATGTGCCTGGAAGTAGGGAGCTCTGGGCCCAGGGGGACTCAGGCCAGGCGCTGCCCAGAGTTGTGCTGGTTAACGCCGGCAGGTGTTTTCCACTTAGGAGCTGTGGAGGGAGAAGTGCCCATTGTTACCCCATGACCTTGGATGCCTATGAGGGCTGAGGAGCCAGCCCCCGGGCCTCTGGGAGTAGCAGAGGACAGCTCCCCAGGCTCTGCTCCCTGGCCTGGGGGCTTGGCCTGGCAGGTGCTCCACTCCCTGGGCTGTGCTCTGTGGGATGTCCACCTGTCCTGTGACTTGGCCCCTGCTTGCTGGACACCGTATTCTCTCCTGGACCAGGGCATGGGGTGGCAGCAGAGATGGAAGGGAAAGGGGGTGAAGAGCAAAGGCAGACTGGGGGTCAGCCTCCAGCTTGGACTGGACGAGCCCCCAGGGACCCCCAGCGGACCTGCCTGGGTTTGGTTTGAGCGGCGGCACCGCGCAGCTATTGAAGCTTGGGTCATGGCGAGTGAGAGCTGGATCACATCCTGCCGCCCCACTCAGGGTGTGAACCTAAGAAAGCCCCCATCCTGTGCTCACTCCCCTCTCCACGTCTGTTAAAGGGGGGTGGCCACAGCCCCTGCCACACGGGGTGAAGGTGAGGGTGGAGTGAGATGAGATATGCACACGTTGTCTGCATAAGCCCTGCCGTGGTTGCTCGGTAAATACTAGCTCCCTCCCCGCTCTCTGACCCCACTGCAAATTCGTCCCTGTTTCTTTTTTTTTTGAGGTACCAGGGTCGGGAATTGAACCCAGGACCTTGTATGTGGGAAGCCAGTGCTTAACCAGTGAGCCACGTCGGCTCCCCGTCCCTGTTTCTTAAGGCTGTTTATATTTTCAGTCACATCATTTCCTAAGCTAGCGAATTCCTTGAGAGCTGACCCTAACTGACCTTTGCATTTTCAGTTTTTTACTGAATTTTTTCCCGATTATAAAAGAAATTCATTGTTACAATGAGCATTGTTAATTTAGAAACACGAAAAAGGAAAAAGGACCAGGTATGCTCATTTTAGAAGTACAGAAAACATCAAGAGGCAGTTCTTCTGAATTCTACCCCTGTTGTTTCCTTCTAGTCTTTTTCCTCCACTGTATTTTATAAATGCAGAGAGCACCCATTCTGTTCAGTTGTATATCTTGCTTTCCGTCCACTGAGCATATTGTTGACTTTCTGAAATCATTATGAACTATTTGTAAACATTATTTTTAGTGGCTGCATTTATTTTTCACTGTTTAAAACCATTTATTTTAAAAAACTGGAATCACTTAATGCTAAGATATGCAAGATTAAGTATTACTTTGATATGTTGGTTCCAAGATTTATACCTACAATTTCTCCAGGCTGATTTTTTACAAGCTCCTTGGAAACATTCCTCTTTTAAAACAGCTGGTCAGTTTATGTAAAGGAAGGAATCGTGTTTAATAAAATGCATTGGATGCAGAGTTAAAGTTAGCAAACAGTAATACAGACATAATACTTAAATCTTGAAAATGTTGTCTTAGATTGAGCTGGCAACATTGATATTAACAGTAAGTGTGGAAATTTGTTTTCCAGAGACTAGAACAGATATGCATTTGTTAAATAAGAAAATGTCATATTGTTTTAAAAGGTCTGTCCACATGTACAAATGCATAAAAGAACTGGCTGAACTGGCATCTTCTCCTTTCACAGAATTTTCTTTTCCTGTGAGTAAAAGACGTGAGCTGTTGGTGATGCTCCGGATACCTGTCAGAGCGTGGAAAGATAACAGTTTAGGGAAGAGGCAGCAGAAAGGACTGGATGGGAGGCAGTATTCCTTTTAGTTACAGTAAGCACAATGATTTAAAAACATTCCACGGGGGGACGGATGTGGCTCAAATGGTTGGGCGTCCGTCTCCCATATGGAGGGACCCAAGTTCGATCCCCGGGACCTCCCGGTAAAAAAAACAAAACAACAACAACAAAAAACATTCCACGAACAGAGCTTGGCTTTCACAAAGCGAAGTGCTGAAATGAAATGAAACCCTGTGAGCTTGCCGATGCCTGTCTTTGTGTCTGTCCGTCTCTGTCCTCTGTCCGTAGGTCTTGGGTGTGCCGGCGGCTCCTCTGCAGGTGGCCTGCTCTGCAGGTGGTCTCCCCCCCCAGCGCCGATGCCTTCAGGCCTGCCCCTTGGCTTCCTTTCTAGAATGACGGGCCCACTCGGGGCTGTTCTCTCTGTTGGCCTCTGCCCTGGAGGCACTGTTGGGGTCTCCCTGTGTCCTCATAACCATGCCAGGGCCTGCTGCCCTCGTCCCCTTCCAGCCGGCTGCCTCGGCTTTCTGCTGCTGCCAAAACACAGGACCACACATCTCATGGGGTAAAACAGCCCGAAGTTATCATCTTGCAGTTCACAGGTCAGAAGTTTGACCTGGGTCTCACTGGGTGAAAACCAAGGTGCGTTCCTTCTGGAGGATGGAGTAAAGAGTCCACTTCCTTGGCTTTGCCAGCTTCTGTAGAGGTTGCCTGCCCTCCTGGGCTTGCAGCTCCTTCCTCCGTACCCAGACCCTGCAGCCAGGGCCGGGTCCTCCCCAGAGTGCATCGCTCTGACCTTGCTCTGTCTTCGTGTCTTCTCTGCCCCCCTGCCTCCCTCTTCCGCTCTTAAGGAGCTTGTGGCACATCAGGCCCACCTGGACAAGCCAGGAAAATCTCCCCAGTTTAAGGCCAGCACATCAGCAACGGGAATTCCCCTTTGCGCTGTCTCCAACGCAGTCACGGTCCTGGGGATCAGGAGGTCGGCATCTCTGGGGCCATCTGTACTTCTGACATCCGTCGGTATCCTTCGTAGCCAAGGACACGTGTTCTCCTCTCTCTTCCCTTCCAGAGTTTTCTGTGTGGAGGACTGCATGCTTGCTTACTTGGTAGCATCCTTCTGCCTGGGCGGGACCTGTTACAGCCCCTTGGGGTGTAGGGCTGTGTTAACATTTCTCAAAAGCTCACTGTGGAGAGGCCACCCTGTAAGCTGAGGGGCTCTCCTTGTTCTCCAGTGAGTCCAGTTCCCAGAGATACACCAGCTTCCCTCCCTGATCCTGGATGCTCCTTGGGCATCTGGAAGTTCCTGGAGGAATGTTTTTTTTTTAATGAGCAAATTGTATGTTTGTGCCAATGCTCAGGCCCAAGGGCTCCCCTTCTGCCTGGGCAGGTCTTATTTGAATCTCATTCCCTACGCCCCCTGCCCCCCATCCTCCGTCCACCTGGAGTCCAGGGCAGGACCTTGAGGCCACTCTTGCAGCCTGGTGTCTGCACAGAGCTGCTTTTCACAGCTACTCTTTACTGGAGATGTCCGTCCAAAGATGGCAGTGTGGGCTGTGGGCACTGGTGGTCCCCTTGCCAGGATGTGGCCGGGGCCAGAAACCATCAGCTCCTGCTCTGGATTCCCAGAAGCCTGGAAAGGAGTGGCTACAGCCCCCTTAGGCAGAGCTCTTGGGCCCCAGCTTCTTTGCTCTTGGGTCGCCTCTGTGCACACACATGCACATGCGTGTGCACACACACACTGCCACTTGGTAGACTCTACCGCCTCACATTTTGCGTTCGAGAGGCTCCCTCTTCGTTTGTCCTATTGCCATGGCCCTGCCCCTGTATTAGGAACCTCATTCCAGGCACGTGGGTAAGAGGCCCCAGGTCTGGTGAGACACTTGTCCCCATCCTCCTCTGAGCTGCTGCTGCGTCTGTTCCTGGTGACACAGGTGCTCTGACAACCGCCCTGTCTGGAGCAGCATGTTGGGGTCGTTTCTCCAGGCTTCTTTTCCCCCTGACTCCTAGCTCCCTTTTTTGACTGTCTCTCAGCACTCAGCTATTAGATGATCTTTCTAAATTCGTATAGCTGCCAGGTCAAAAAACTCTAGTCTCGTCTTCTTCATCAGCAATTTTCTCCCTTCACTTCTCCTTTCACTACCCAGAAAATGCTGTTACCTAAAAACTTGGAGCATCTGGCCTGTACTGCTTTTCCCTAAATCATTTCTAGCCCAGCCTGATCCCTCGATGCGATTCTTTTTAGACTTGGCCTCCCAGAGATGCACCTCTTTGTCCCTGCTCTTTGTTTTTGTTCTGTGGTTTCCATTATATCAGTCAGGATAGACTAAGTTATGCTGTAGTAACAAACACCCCCCAAACACAGTTGCTGAACACAACACAAATTTATTTCCTGGTCGTTCTATGCCCAGCGCTGGTCAGCTGGGAGTTTGGCTCATCACTTAGTCAACTTGAATGTTGCTAGTTGCCGTGCCAGAGGAAAAGAGCTTTTGAGGGGCTCAGAGTGGATGGGACGGGGCACACATCAGTTCTGCTTGTGACTCTTTGGCCAGAGCTAGTCGCATGGTTCCCGACCACCATCAGGGATCCAGGAAGCACAGTCCTACTGTGTGCCTGGAAGGGGGACAGCTGGAAATATTTCCTCAACAACACAAAAGCCTACTATCCTATTCATGTCAATACTGCCCTCCTGGACCATTTGAATGTGATTCATTAAAACAGCAATAACAACAAAGAAAACCAGTTTTAGGTATTGGAGACTGTTGGACCAAAGCCATGGCTCTGATCATTTCCACTTGCCCACTCGTTTACTTGTCCCTCTGTTCCAGAAAGTTCTGGGCAGCCCTTCGGTACGGTGGGAAGTCAGGAAACCTGGGTCCCTCTCACTACCCTTTCCTGTGTCTACCAGTCTTGTCATCTGTAAACACATCCAGCTCTTGGGAGCCTTGAGCTAAATGTTTCTTAACTAATGAGGAGAAGACCCCAGTGCCCGATGGGGCCAGCACCAGTGAGTCCCCAGTAGCTGGACGTTGGCAAGTCTGCCCTTGTCCCTCCTGCAGCCTGCTCTCCGCCTCCATCCTGGCCCCCTCTCCTGCCAACAGTACCAGCGGGGCAGAGACCACCTTTCACTGCCAGGGGCTGGCCTGCGGCATCTTGCTGGGGATGCAGGAAGGTGGTTGGGTCTGCATCCGCTGTCCCATCCGCTGGGTTCACTGAGGCCTTTCTCCCAGCCCATAAACAGCCAGTTCCCTGGCCGATGGCCACAGCCTGGGAAGAGAAAGACACGGGATTCTCCCTTTCGGGCCTGAAGCACAGGCAGGACGGGGGAGTCGTTTCGATGGCCCCCTTTCTCTCTTCCTGGGCCCCAGCTGGGGGTGGGGCAGGCTCCTACAGGGTGAGGCCAGTGGTTGCCGGGGGAGCACAGGTGGTCCTCAGCCCAAGCTGGAGGCCAGGACCTGCTGCCGCAGCCCACCCTGGCTTCCTGGCTGGCTCCCTTCCCAGTCCATCTCCGCCTGCCCCTGCACCTTCAGCCCGGCCCTTCCCTCCTCCTCTTCACATGGACAGATGTGGGCACCCTGGAGCCTGGCTGGGCCCAAGGAGTGTGATCGCGCCCACTCGGACCTGCGCCAGAGGGAACGTGGAGGGAAGGGTGGAGCTGGGGTTCCCGCCCTGCTCTGCTGCATGACCATGGGTGACTTGCTTCGGTTTACCCATCTGCAAAATGGGGACGACAGCACAAAATGGAGAGTTGCGAGGGTCAGCAGAGGAACTTTACTAAAGGCCTTAGCCCAGGGCTGTGTGCTGAGCAGTTTCTGGGTGCAAACAGGAGACCTGGGCTGGCTGTGGGGAGCAGGCCCTGCGTACTCTGTGCCGTGTAGGGCAGCTGAGCTGTGCCGCTGGGTCTTGGGCCCTGACCTCTCCAGATGCCCCCAGAGGGCACGGAAGGAGGTTGGCATCGATGGACATGGCCCACACGGAGGCCGCTCTGAGCCATCTGTGCAGGCCGGGGACTTGCAGATGGTCACCACCCCACATTGCCATCCGCTGCGGCATTGCCTGCCTTGAGCAAAACCGGCTGGCCTGGTCGGGCCCCCAGGACCTGGCTGTGGGGCAGGCATAATTTCCTCTATCTAGTGGAAAGGAATCAGCCGGGTCTGGGTTCAAACCCAGCTGCGTGGTCTTGAAAGGGGTCCTTGTGCTCCCTGAACCTCAGTCTCCACATCTGTGAAATGGGCCAGCTCAGGTAGCGGCTGTGGAGCCAGCGAGGTGTGTGTGCCCAGCAGGAAGGAGGCTGTGGGCAAGCCGTGTCCGCTGGGGTGCCCGGCAGAGGCCCGCTGGGGTCCAAGGGAGCGGGTGCTGGCACGGGGTATGCGTTCTGTCTTCCCCGTGCCCCGGCCTCCTTTTCTCCTGTCCTTTTGGGCCCCTGATAATGTCTCCTCATTCTCTGGCCCCTGCTTGGGCGCGGGCAGCCCTGGATGAGGATGGAGAGGTGGGCTTGCGGGCTGGACCCCACCCCTGCATGTCTGAGCTCCCGGCCTTTAGACCCCGTTCTCCCGGCCCACCCCCCAGGTCCCTGTAAACTCCTGCCAGGCCTGGTGGGTTGGCTCCTGGCGCTCCCCTGGGGACCCCTCTCCAGGTCCCTGTGTCCTCATCCTGCGAGGGAGGCTGTGGACGAGATGGGCTGCAGCCCCTCCAGCTCTGAGGGCCAGTGCCTCTCGTCTCCTTCACTGAATTGTGCCAAGCCCGTCTGCACCCTCCGGCCCTCTGAGCCCTGAAGGACGGTTGTCATGGAGTCCGGGTGGTTTCTCACCTGCCCCTCTCACCGCGGCAGCCCTGGGTGCCTCGACGAGGGCTGGTGGCCCCCGCTGTCCTGCCGGTAAGCGGGTGAGGCGCCTCTCTTCACGGGTTTTCTTGGGGCCCCAATGAAGTAACGACTGTGGAGGCTTAACCTGCACCTGGCACCGAGGAAGCGCTCAGTGGAGGATGCAGGTGCCACCCTGGTGGGGCACGTGGCCAGCAGACGAAGGGGACAGTCGTGGCTTGTTCTGGATGCCCTGCTGACATTTGCACAGCCCAAGGACACTTCTTTCAGCATTGCTTCCCGCCATGGCTCTGAGCGGCCCTCCTGTCCCCTCAAGCTCCAGGACTTTTTCCCAAGACAGGGGAATGCCTCGAACCCCCTCCATGCACGGGTGCACTTGATTTGACTCCAAGTGCAGGGCTTTCCATGCACGCCTGCTTGAGTTCAGCTTGCGCAGAGCTCTGCGAGTCCCACTTCTGCCTTTTAGAGGCTGGCTCTCCTCCTGGCCTGAGCCAGCTCGCACGTGGGCCTAGGCTGCCCTCGCCGACCTCGGAAATGCTCAGTGGGCCGGCCTCAGGCTCCGCAGCCTGCTCGGCGATCAAAGCTTGTTCGCGTGCCAGCACCCACAGGGCCCGGTGTTTGTGGAATCACCAACTGTGCCGTTAGCTGGGGGCGCTTCTGCACCAGACTTGGTCAGATGTCCTGTTGATACGCTCATTCAGCAACACCTGGGTACCTGTTGATACACTCACCCATCAATACCAGGCACCTGTTGATACACACACCATTGATACTCAGTACCTGTTGATGCACTCACCCATTGATACCTGGATACCTGGGTACCTGTCGACAC
>JAKSZT010054382.1:4550865-4590453 GCA_026826555.1 Tolypeutes matacus | reverse complement strand
ATACCCAGGTACCTGTCGATACACTCACCCATTGATACCTGGGTACCCGTCGATATACTTACCCATCAATACCAGGTACCTGTTGATGCACTAACCCATTGATACCTGGGTACCTGTCAACACACTCACCCATCAATACCAGATATTTGTCTATAGGTGCACCCATCAGTACCTGAGTATCTATTGATACGGTCACCCATCAACACCTGTGTACCTGTTGACATGCTCACTCATTGATACCTGGTACCTGTCGATACACTCACCCACTGATACTCCGTACCTGCTGATAAACTGTGCCTGGTCCTGTGTTTGTATCATCTCAGCACAACTGGGCAGCATGGGGAACCATGCAGAGGGAACTCGAAAGGCTGATAGTTGAGACAGCACTCTCCTTGCTCCTTGCCCCTGTGCCCCTTAACACCTGGTCTGGGTTGGCTTCCCTTCACCTCTCACAGCCACCGCCCCTGCCTGGACCCCGGCAGTCACTTCCTCACTGCTCCTGCCTCTGCCCTCCCTCTCTAGGCCGCTATCCATGCAGCAGCCACAGTTACCCGAAAAGTTAATCTGATCACCTCCTTCTCCTGTCAAAACTCTTCAAATGCCCTCCACTAGACTAAGAATGAAGTCCAGACCCCAGACCCCAAGTACCCTTACCCGGGCTGACCCCCCTGCCTCACTGCTGCTTCTTCATCAGGCCAGGCATGCCCTACCTCAGGGCCTTTGCACTGTTTATTCTTTCCACCTGCATGACTGGCTCCTCCTCTGCCTTCAGATATGCCTAGATCTTGCCTTCTCCGAGAAACCCTCCTGGCTCCAAATAGGATCCCTGCTTTCCTCTGTCAAAGCATTCTTGTCTTTCTTTGCATCCATGCCCGCCTGTAATTACATCATCCACTTATTTGTGAGGCGTGTCTGGTCTGTGCGTGCAGGGTCATGTCTGTCCTGTTCTCTGCTGGGTCCCCAGGGCTGAGCACAGGTGCAGCTGGTTGTGGGCGCTCGGTAAGAGTCCCTGGCTGGTCGACGGGGCAGATGGACAGAGAGGACCTCTGCTTACTGTGGCCCTCGCAGGCAGCTGCTCAGGCTCCGTCTCCATGCTCGGGGCCACTCGGGGTCCCGTGGGATGTGGCTTGTGGGCCTGGAGACTTCCAGGGGCTGCCATATGAAGACCCAGACTGATGGAAAACCACAGAAGTCTCCTGTCCACAGCCTGGGGGCCAGGGGTCCGTTGCCTGTAGGGTTGCGGTGGTGGCTGGCAGGCCGTGGCAGTCTTTGCCGTGTGGCACAGCGTCGCTGCCTCCGCCACATGGCTGTCTTCTCTCTCTGCATCCACATTTCTTCCCATGAGGACATGACACACTGGATTACAGCCACCCTGCTCCAGCATGACACACCTGACTTGCCTGCTTTCCCCCGTGCCACCCCTATTTTCAAACAATGTTCCATTCGGAGGTCCTGGGGATGGGACTTTACTGTAACTTTTTGGGGGACACAGCTCCACCCATGACACCATGTTCCCGGCAGAGCCCCCCTCCCCTCCTGAGCTCCCCGTGCTGGCACTTCCCTCTTGATCAGGCTTTAGGATTTGAAGATCTTTCTCCTGGCAAGAAAGATGGGCCCCGATGGCACCTGCTCTCCCTGGCTGCGACTGCCCCTTCGGGTGCCGGCACTGAGGGCGGGGCCATCGTGGAGCGGCTTCCGACGCTAACTGGCTGGAGTGGAAAGTGACTTTGGAGGCCCCATTTAGGGGTGGCGTCTCCTGCCTGAGCTGCCCCGTCAGGAGTTCAGGGCCACTGGCCCGGCCGCCCCCTTGCCTGGGTGTGGGGGCTCGGTGCAAGGAGCAGAGGCAATGCTGAGGAGAGAGAAGCAGCCCTGGCTCTGCATGCTGGCCGTTTGGGGGTGCACTGCGGGCTCCAGAGGTGAGCCAGGACCACCGGGGCTCCCATTCTCGGTTCGAGGAGCCTCGGGTGGGTTTGGGAGCCCCCCTTACCTCGGCCTCCACGTGTCCCGAGCTGGGGAGGGAGGGGACAGCTGCAGGTCTGGGGCCTCCCTCGGCCTTTCAGGGGCTGTGGGCAGAGCCCACCTGCCAGGACGTCACCACCGCTACCACCAGTGTACGGGCCTCCGGGCAGCAGGGGCTGGAGGGGCTCGGAAGCTCTGTCTTCGTCAATGATCAAAACCTTGTCGGGAGGAGCCTGCCTGAGTGTGGCTCAGGGGTGGGACTGTGTCAAGCCGCTTAGCTCCCACAGGGAAAATGAACTTCACTAAAGGGAGGACAGCGAGGCCTGCGAGGAGACTTGGTGACCCCCCATCCAGAGCAGCGAGAGCGGGGTGAGGCCAGAGCCAGCTGCCTGCCTGGCCCCCGGGTGGTGGTTGTGGCCAGACGGGGCCACGCCGCGCACAGGGGTGTCTGGGCACCCACAGCACAGGGGCCCTGCCCAGCCTGGCTGGCCCCCAGGGCCTGTTGGAAGTTGTCCAGGCCCCTTAACCTACGTCCGAGCCCTCCTAGTCTGGGTCCTGGTCGAGTGTCCGGTTCACCTCTGCCAACCCTGCCAC
Organism: Tolypeutes matacus; assembly: GCA_026826555.1. Lineage (NCBI taxonomy): Eukaryota > Metazoa > Chordata > Mammalia > Cingulata > Chlamyphoridae > Tolypeutes > Tolypeutes matacus. The sequence continues at coordinate 4,587,900 of JAKSZT010054382.1, read as the reverse complement.
GGCCCCTACCCTCATGGTACCAGCAGGCAGGGCCCACCCCTGTTGCCTCCCATCCCAGCTCGGTCACACCTTCGGGAAGCCTCTCCTGGCTTCCCTGCTCCCTGCTGGGCAGGCACCCTGTGCCATGGCTGCCACTTCTCTCTTCTTCCATCTTTCTTCTCGTCATCTGGCTCCCACACCCCTGAGAGGTCTGTGAGTGCATGGAGCACACACCTTGTACGTACATGTGTGGGCCTGGAAACTGGATGGCACACCTGTGTGTCCAGGTGAGCTCATGGGCACACACCTGCAGATGCACGTGGCTCTCTGAGGGTGGCCAGGATCAAGGGGCAGGTGGGTTCAGGGATCATCTGCCCGGGGCACGCCTCCCGAGGGGAGCCTGCCGACTGACTGTAGGGATTGTGCCACGGGGGCCCCTCGGGGGCTGCTGGGGTGTGGCTGTGCCGTGGCCCCCTCCGGTGTGTCTAGGGTTTCCGACGCTCACGGCATGTGTGGAAGCTGTTGCTCACGTGTATGTGTTGTTGGATCATCTAAGAATGCCATTCCCCAGCCTCACACTCGGGAAACCTGCTGCTGGTTTGAAATCGCCCTCCATATTAGACATGTTACTATGCAGCTGTCAGAAACCCTGGCACCAGCCTGAGCACAAAAGAGTAGTTATTAGCTCATGTAATGAAGAAGTGCTGAGGTGGCTCTGCTTTCAGGCATGGCTGGATCCAGGTGCTCCCATGATATCAACAGGACCCTACCTCTACCCCCAGGCCCCTTGTCTTTGCTTTCCCCTGGGTGGGCTTCCTTCCTAGGGAGCCCCATGCATTCGAGGTCCTCAGCTGTGGCAGGCTGATGTCCCCACTCCCTCCAGGGAAAGAGGGGGTTCTCACAAAAGTCCCGTGTTGACCCCCATTGTCCCGGCCTGGGAGATGGCTCCTCTCTGCATCCATCCTGGTGCCAGAAGAAATAGAATGTTCTGATGGGCCCTGGGTGAGAGTGTGAAGGGCATAGCAAACAGGTGGTGCTCGCTGAAGGCGAGGAGAGGGCCTGGGCTCACAGAACAGCCACCTTCTCCTTGGCCGATATAGACGGAGCCAGAGCGTGCCCGCGATTCGCACCCCCTGGAGATGCCAGCAGGAATCGGTGGGATTCCCTGCCTTGGGGCAGGCCGCCCACCCGTGGGGTGCTCTGGACTTTAAGGTGGGCTATGGGGTCGGGGAGCTTGGACTGGAAGTCCCGGGCCACACCCAGTGGCAGGCCATCCCTGCACGGTAGGCTCCAGGAGCCCCCAGGCTGTGCTGACTCTTGTGGGGTAGGGGTGGGGTGGGGGAAGAAGGGGGAGGAGCCAGGCTCTGTGCTCTGCGGCGCACGTGCAGGTGTGTGGGGAAGGAGAGGCGGTTGAGAGACTGGGCATTTAGAAAGGCTTCCTGGGGAGGGGACATGCGTGCTGGCCCCGAAGCCAGGAGAGAAGACGCATTTCAGGCTTGTGGGGCAGTGAGCTGGACTGCGGGGGACAGGGGCATGGGGCTTGGGCAGGGGGAGGGCTCCTGGCTGGCTCCCAGCATGGCCACAGCCGGGCCCTAAACCCTGGCCTGCCTCTGTTTACTTCTCTGCCAGGTAGGGACACTGCCCTGGGCTGCCATGGACCCCGGGGGGCTCGATGCGGGCAGGCTTGCCCACGGCAGCACTAGGAGGGCCGGAAGGGGGTGGCCTCCTCGAGAAGGTCCCGCCCCAGCGCCTGCCCCCCTCGGAGCGCCTGGCTGGGTAGAAGTCCTCCTTGCGCTCGTTAAGAGGTCCCCTGGCAGGCTCGTTAGGTGGCTGGCTGCTCAGAGAGGTTTACCTGCGCTTTGGGGTGGCCAGGCCCCTCTGCCCTCCAAACCCAGGCCCCTGCAGAGGCCAGGAGGCAGCGGCTCCCGCTGGCCACCACCGGCCCTTGGTTAATCGGATACGGTTTGCTGGACTTAATTACTTTAAAATTATTAACTTCAGCTGGAGAAAGTAGGTGGTGGAGGCAGAGGAAGGAACGGGAGCTTCCTCGTGGGGCGCCAGGGGAGCTGGGGCTGAGAGCATCGTGTCCAGCCTGGGCAGACGCCTCTCGGTGGCGTGTCCTGCTCCTCCCGGGTACCTAGCCTGTGTGTGATGGATGGAGCTGGGTGTGGCAGGGACAGACAGTGGGCTATGATTGTGCTCTGGGCTTCAAGAGCATGCAACTGGCCCTGGCAGGGCGTGGGAGCACAGAGGTGGTGCCTAACTCAGCCTGGGCCTGGGGTATATCAGGGATGGCTTCCTGGAAGAGGGGACTCCTGAGCCAGCTCTTCAGTGTGGAACAGGAGTTTGTCAGGGGAAGAAAGGAGACAGGGCCCTCCAGGTGAGGGCTTGGAGGTGTGAACTGGCAGGACCCCGGGGCCACCTGAGCCTAGATGGAGAGGGAGGGAGTGGTGGGCTCTGCCAGGGTCTTGGGGCATCCCCCCACCAAGCCCTGGGGACCGAGCCACTACAGCAGGCTGGGGGTGCAGGGTTGTCGGCTGTGTACAAGTGGGGGGCACAGGCCCAGAGTCACACACCCTGGGGGAACAGGGGCTCCTGGCTGAGGCCTGGGCCTTGAGCTGGGAGGCGAGGGACCCAGGGGGGTCACCAGGAACCCCAGAGGACAGTCAGCTCCCCCACTCCCTGCCCTGGCCTTCCCCAGCTGTTGGTGCTCCGCAGAGCTCTGGACTCTTAGGGGTGGGGGTTTGTCCTCAAGGACCCCGATCTGGAGCAGGCGTTCCTGGAGGTTCCAGGGTTCCTACCTGGCCGTGGCCCAGCCCCTACGGCTGCTGCCACCCCTCCCCACTACCTGCAGCTGCCCAGGCTCCAGTGGGGGAGGGGAGAGGAGGAGCGGGTGGCCAGGCCTGGCCCCCGCCCCCCCAGGGCCTGGGGTAGGGCTGGTATCCCGGCTTCTCCCTCCATTCTGGGGGACCCTGTTCTTGTGCCCCCAGGCTGGGCCCCTCTGTGATTTCATTACATGCACCATTTAGAGGGCGACGCTTGTGACGAGGGTCTCTGTACTCAAAGGGTGCCGCAGCCTGAGCCCCCCCGCCCCCAGCTCCCCTTACAGCCTGCGCCTGGAACGCGTTCTGGAGATCGGGGAGGGGAAAGGCAGCCAGACCGTGCACTGCTGCCGCCACGGAAGCCAGGGCTCAGGTCCCTGGGGCCTCCCAGGAGTCCCGCAGAGGGCCAAGCAGTCATCCTCCCTTGGCCACTGCTGCCCGACCTGCAAACCGGCTGGCTGCGTGGGCTCCTGGGCAGAGCAAGGCGCTGCTGGTCACACCTGCGTGCTGCTGGTCGTCACGGCAATAGGTCAGAGGAGGGCCCAGAGAGTGGGAGGTGGGTCATCAAAGTTGTCTAGAGACCCCAGGCTCATTTGAATGACCTCATGGTGGGATTTGGGCATCAGGACGGGCGCCTTCCCGGTGTCTGGAAATCATATCCTCCAAGTGCACCCCAACCCCATCAGGAGTGGGAGGGGCTGGCCCTGACCTCCACCCACCTGCCCAGCGCCTGGCGGCACCCTGGACAACAAGGGGCTTGGGGGTAGAAAGCAACCGGCTCTTGCTTGCCCCTGCGCCTCCCCCAGCTTCTGTAACATCGTGCCCACTCTGGCTGAGCTAGAGCCCGCCCTCTGCCTCTTGCTGGCCGCATGACGTGGCACATTCCCCTGTGATTCCGAGCCTCAGTTTCCTCATCCCTAAAATGGGGACACACACATCTACCTTGAAGAACTGTTTTTACAGTCTGAAGGGATAGTGTAGGTATGGGGCCTGTATGCAGTCGGTGCCTATTCGTTCCCTGCCCGGATGTTAACCCTGTGCCAGGCCTGTGTGAACACGGCAGACCTTGTGCCCACCCCCAGAGAGCTCAGCAAAGGTCGGTGCCCCAGCCCCATCCCAGGGACGCTGGTCTTCCGGGCCTGTGAACGTTCCTGGGGGGTGGGGTGGTGGGGGAAGCGCAGCCAGCACTAGCCCTTGAGGACGGAGAGAGGGAGAGCAGGCGCTGGCCTAACGGGGTGCTCACCCCGCCGGGTTCCCTCACCACAGCTCCAGGCATGACCCCCAGCCCTGACTCCCCCTGGGCGGGGTCCCTGGCTGGGCCATGGACCACCATGTGGTCCACCCCCTGCCCTGGACCTCCTTGGTTCTCCCTGCCAGGCACAGGGCTTTGTGGTGGGAGAGGACTCGGGGAGCTGGGCAGCTCACGCCCTCGCCTGAGATCAAGGTCTCCAGCAGGGACAGCCCCTCATTTGGCTGATATGGAGGCCACAGCCCTTCCCGACCCCAGGGGACTTGGTCACCAGGCCCTGGGGGACTCGGCCTCCAGAGGCCCTGTACCCCCAGCTGTGCTCTCTCTGCCCTGCAGATGGTTCCCATTGCTCTGCAAGGAATATTCCATCTCATCTTATCAGTAACTCAGAGGAGCGAAGCGGTGGTATGTGCATGTTCTAATTCATAATTTCACAGTAATTAAAAAAACCCAAGATATTGTTTTCTTTTCCATTAGTGAGATGGTGGCAGGCGGTAAAGCCCACCGTCTTTTTAAAATCGGATTTAAATTGCTTTAATTATACAGCCCATATTCTCCCAGTCACATACCATCTCTATGAGTTAATGGGCTTTGAAACCTTCCTTTGTTTCATATGCTGTAAATACAGATATTTTTTTGCTAAATGATTTATTTTATATATAGAAACTCAAAATTTGCTACAAGGAAGCTTCAGATGAGTACTGGGAGGCTCTGTTCTGTTAGAAGATGAATAAATGTCTGCAGAGGACCCAGCCCCAATTCCTGGACTGAATTCCGAGCATCTTCCTGTCTCCAGAACAAGGTTTTAAGAGCGTGAGTGATGTATGGTGCTCTGGGCATTGCCCTGGCTCATGGGAGAGAGAACATGCGCGTGGCTCAGAGGCTGCTGGGTAAATTCCTGCTGACTCTTCAGTGATGATAAAGAGAATATCCATCCACCCACCCACCCACCCATTTCCTGAGTGCCCCCCCGTGGGCTTGCCCTGACTTTGGGGATCCACCACAAGGAAAGCCACACTCCTTATCCTTAAAGAGCCTGTGGTTTCCAGAGAAACAGACACTTATACATGAAGCTCCCGGGGAGGTCTGACGCAGCCAGAGCTTCCCCGGACTTGGCCTGCTGGGTGGGGTCTCGGTGCACACAGCTGTCCACGGCTGAACCCGCTCAGTGCCGGCGGGGGCACACGGCGGGCTGACTGGGCTGGCCACCAGTCATCCTGATCCGCCTTCTTTCCCATTTGCCTCTGTCCTGTCCTGAGTGCCAGTTCAGGAGGGCAGGTCTTGGCTTCCGGGTCACATATCTCAGCGTGGGTTGCGTGGGGAAGGCAATACCTGCGAGCTGGCCGCCCCATCCCTGGCATGGATCGCTCCAGCTCTCCTCGGAGCCTCTCTCTTGAGGCCACCGCCCGTCCACGAGCTTCAGTTTCCTCAGCAGGCAGCGGCTGGGCCCCTCCCTGCCCCATCGGGGCACTGAGTATGGGGGTGGCTGAGGCCCGCTCTGGGTCCTCCTCTCTGGTGGAGGGCAAAGGCCTGCGCTTTCTCCCCGTGTGCAGCGCAGTTCTGCCTGCCTGGCCCAGCCACAGGAATCACTGCACCCCTGGGAGCAGCAGGTTAATTAGTGCAGCCGAGCAGGTGCCAGAGTCAGCATAGACCTGCTCCTCTGGGGAGGCTTTTTTCGGGAGTGCAGGATCCCATGTGGGGATGCCCAGGGGCTCCACTGCAGGGGGCATTTGCTCACTTCCACCCACGTTCACTGAGGGTCTCATCTGTGCCAGGCGCTGTGTGCGGTGCTGGGGTGGGTGGCGGCTGCCGCAGGGACATGAAGCTTGCCACCTAATGGAGAGGGGCCTAGAGAGAGCGGTGGCTTTGGAGTCAGACCGAGCCTTACTTTCCTCATTAGAGCCTGTTGCCCAGATTTTGTGCATGTCATGCCACTGACTATGGCCCTGTCTCTGTCCCCAGTGCACAGCAAGGCGGCAGGCACGTGCCCGGTGCTGTGAGGAAGCAGAGGTGGCTCCAAGTGGCCTCGGCTTCCCAGGAGCTTGCAGTGTGAGCCAGGGCTGGACTGAATAATAAAGGAGCAGGACCAGGGTTCAGACAGGAGGGCCTGGTGCTCCCTGCTCACCGGGGCCTGGCTTGCTGGAGCCTGGGGGTGTGCAGCCTGCAAGATGGCAGGGAGGATCCCTTGTGGGAGTTCTGATGCAGGGTGGGCAGGCCGGTGGGGCAGGGGGCGGCGCTGAGAAGGGAGGGGGCGATGTGGACCCTGGGATGGGAGGGGGCGCCGTGGGCCCCTGAGAGGGGAGAAGCGAGCAAAGGTCCCCAGTGGACCCCAGTCAGGGCTCCTTCAGTTGTACCTGACAAATACCCACCTCACCCTGGCCTTGGCACAAGGCGTTTGAGCAAACCCTGACCGGGCTGCAGACAGGGCTCTGCTCTTCTGTGTCCAGCTCCCTCCACGTGTCCATCACTCACTGTCCCCAGAAAGCGGCTAGGAAAAGAGACCGTCCCCGCCCACTCTAGGGGAAGAGGTCCTTAGAGGACTCTGATTGGCCCCACCTGGATTATGTGTCCTGTCCCAGAGCTAGCTGGCCCCTGATTGGCTACCTGGGTCATGTGCCCATCCATGAACCAATCAGCATTCCCAGGGGCAGGGTACTCTGGCCAGCCCTGGCCGTGGGCGGGTCCCCTGGCCCGTGGAATGGGAAGGAAGCTTCCGGAGGGGGGGGGCTCCTGGCCCCCGCGTGTGCCTGCTTCGCCCCGCTGGGCGTGTTCTTGGTGGCCGCCGCCGCCGCCCTCGTGCCGCCGTTTTCAGGGTGATCCCAGGGTGGCCCCCTGGCAGGCGCGGGCTCCCCTGTGCCTGGGGTTGCCCCTTTCAGGGCAGCCCACGCCACTCTCAGCCTGGGGGGGGGGTCTCAAGGCAGGGACAGCGGTCCCCAGGCAGGGCCCTCCGTGGGGCAGGCCGGGCCCTGCTCCTTGCTGGGGGACGCCTGTCCTGGAATGCCCTGGGGCACCTCTGGTCCTGTCCTGTCCCCTCCCAGGTTGGGGGGCCTGCTGGGCCCAGACTGGGTTCTCGGTCCTGGGTTTGGCAGCCGGTTTGTGGGTCACTCAGCCAGTCACACAGGCAGTGGGCTAGGCAGTCAGTCAGGCTGTGTGTCAGGGTCTTTCTGGAAATGTGTACGCCTGAGCGGGTGACACTACCATGAAATGAAACAACTGTCAGAAACAATTTAAAGCCATGTTCCCATGGAGCCAGGCCCGGGGATGACTCTGCGTGTTGCCTCCTGGCAAATGAGATTTGTCACCTAATCATTGCACTTCAGTACCTGTAACAAAAGCCCTGGGCCTAGACTGGGCACCCAGGGCACGGTGGTGGGAGCTGGGCAAGGTCTGGGATGGCCTGGGGTCAGTGGGGTGGGCTGCAGCCCTAGATGTCATAGTGAAGGAGTCCAGGCTGTGGAAACACGTTCAGACTTTTCCTTTGGCTCTGCCTACTCAGGTTCTAGAAGAGCCTGTGAACAAACAGGCTGTACCCCATGCCTCTGCTTCAGGCACACAACCTTCTAGGAGGCTCCTTCCTGTCTCTGAGATGGTGTAGTTCTTTTGATTCCTTCACCAAACCTTTTCTAGTGCTAAATGTGTGCTAGGCTCTTGGCTAGGAAATACAGGGGGAACTAACCTTTAGTCCCTGCATCAGCCATGCTGTGCTCATTAATGCTTTCTGTGTGTGTTTGTGTACATCTTATTTCAAATACAATGAAAAAAAAATTCTTAGACACAGTGGCTAGTAAACCCAGTTATCACACTTAGGAGAGCAACCTAGAGTTGTCTGTAACCAACAGATTTCTGGAATCGGTAACAGTTGCTGTCTTGTCTCCAGTCGGGGCCAGCAGCAATAATCAACAGCCATGATTTTCTGGATTCCTGCTCCCATGGCAACCGCTCTGAGCTGCATCTGGGGTTGGCGCCCCCAAGCCCCAAGGATTCCTGGGGCTAGTACCAGACCTGGTGCCTGTATGTCCCTTCTGGTCTTCTCCCAGCGCCTTGTGGGGGTGAGGCGGGGAGGGCCCCTCTGGGACACCTTTGAGAAGCAGCAGAAGTGTGAGGGCTGTGCACTGGACTCCACATGGCTGTCCCCGCCCTGTCCTGCCCGGCCAGCCGCTAGACACCTCTGCAGGCAGCTCCTGAGCAGTGTGGAGGGCCCGCTGCACCCCGGTCTCAATGCTGGCACTGGGTGTGTGGGAGAGGCCTCGGGAACCTCTTCTGTCATTTGTAAGATGGGGACAGCAGCGGCCCCTTTCCAGGACCGCAGCGAGGTCACAGTTTTGCAGGGCGAGTTCTGCAAGATGGTTGTGGGAGGAACCTGCTAGACACTTCCCTTGGAGTCATCATGGCATACGTTGGTGCAGCTAAGGCCTGAGGAGTCCTGCAGTGAAGAAGCCCCTAAAGTTGGCGAGCGTGGCATTTGCAGCCATACTGTACGTGGAGCTCCCTCTGCCAGAGCACTTAGCCTGTGTATTCACTGCGGCACAAAACCCACTTTTGGAAATGCCGAGGGAGCATATGTAAGTTACTCCACGGAGGGCCTGGTACCCAGGAGGCACTCGATAACGGATTCTCTTCCCCTCTCGGCCTCCTGAAGAAGGCACAGGGGCAAGGCATTCCTGGGATGGCCATGGTTCGGCTCCGTGGAGCTGACAGTCGCTATCACACTCAAGTGTTAGCAGTCATGGCAACAAAAGTCAAAATGAGTTTAATTTAAAAGAAGGCAAGGAATGACTTCCCCCATGTTCTGCTCAAACAGACTTTGTAAATATTGCAGCAGGGCCCCTGGGTGGTGCTGGGTGCATCTCCTAGTGGGCACAAACCCTGCAGGATGCCACCTAATAGCAAAGGGCTCGTTCCCGTTCTTATTAGCAGGGTGTAACACTCGACACGTGCTTGCTGGAAGGCTCACTGGGTGTGGCAGTGGATTTCATAGGCCTGTGTTCTGGAAGAGGCTGAGGGGTGAGGGTTGGGGGTCTGCAGGCCCAGCCACGTCCTTAGCCCCCCAGCCACAGTGTAGTCATGGAGCCGCAGGTTCCTTCTCTGGAAAATGGGGCCGTGGTGTGCCTTGACCTAGGGACTGCATCTTTCCCTGCTGTGTTCTCAGCACCCGGCACAGGTGAAAGTCAGAACCAGGTTTTGAAGGATGAATAGGAGTTTCTTATACACACAGTAGGAGAAGGGCATTCGAGGATGATGACCGTCTATGTCTAAAGGTGGCCTGAAAAAATCTGATGTTTGAAATGAACTATAACTGGGCAGGGCGTGTGAGTGACAGAAAACCCTTCCTGCTTGGGCTGGGCAGGGCAGCTTTGGGATCTGCTTCCTGTGCCAGAAAAGATACCAGGAAGGGAAGTACGGTGTGTGCAGAGATCAAAGGGCTGCCTGTGCCCCAATCCCACTCTGGAGAACTGATTCACTTCATCCCAATAGCCAGAAGCAGCAGTGGATGAGGGGGATGGAACGTGTTGTCCTAATTATATACTCTCACCGCCTAATTATGATTTTAATTGATATGTGAGCAGGTGCTGTGCGCTTCTCAGCAGTTTAAGGCAGGCACATTCCCCGGAAGAGGAGCACAGGTTGTTCTCTTCTTTAGTCAAGCAGATGGAGGGGCTGGAGGGGCTGGAGGGGCTGGGAGGGGGCCAGGGGGTGGAGGGAGGGGAGGCAGCCTTTGCCCTGAGCCAGGCAGGAGGTGGGGGCCTGGCCCTGGATGGGCAAAGTACAGCATGGGGGAGGGGAGGGGAGGGCAGGGGGCAGCTGGCAACCCAAGCTAGGGAGGACTGATTCAGTTATTCATTCGGTTATTATCTCAGCAAACACTTGTTGAGGGCTTGCTGCGAGTCAGGCTCTATGCTGAATACAAGGGGTCCCAGGATGTCCATGGCACAGCACCTTCACTCAAAATGCTCCCAGTTGTGTGTGTATGTGTGTATGTAGCAGGTGGGAGGATAGCTGTGGGAACCAGTCATTACAGTTTATGGGATAAATAGGAAGTTGTAGAAGCAGCACAGATGAGGGAAAGCTTTGCTTGCTAGTGAAGTCAAGGAAGGCTTCCTGCAGGACGCCCACATTGGGGTTTTGAAGTACAAATAGGAGTTGACTAGGTTGCCTAAGGTGAGGGAGAGAAGGTGGTGGGGTCGGCATTCTGGGCAGAGGTGGGGAACAGTGTGGGGTGTGCAGGGAATGCCTAGTGGTTGGGTATGGCTGGAGCCCTGGCTTGATGGAGGATCTGGTAGGAGCCGGGAGTGGCCAGTGGGTCTCCTGAGGGTGGGTCCCCTGAGGGCTGGGCCACATCCTCATGACAGTGGGGAGCCGGGGACAGGTTTGGAGCTGGGGCTGATATGATGAGATTGTGTTTCTACAAATCACGTGGAAATGTGGAAAGCGGCCTGGCGAGGCGGGCCCCTGGCAGCCAGGGGCTAAGTGAGGAGGAGCTGTGCAATGGCCGAGGCAGGAGCATGGAGGTGGGGTGTAGGAAGGGGAGCCCTGGGCGCAGGCATCTCCCTTTGAGATGGGAAGTTGGGGTGGCGCAGGGCAGGATGGCGACGTCAGATTCAACAGCCGAGCTTGGGGCGAGACTGCCCAGAGGAGAGGGCTGTGCTGGGGGCAGCACCCTGTGAGTCACTGGCAGCCGGCGGAGGGTGGAGGCCTGGCAGGGACGTGGGGGCAGAAGGCGCAGGAGGCCTGGTTCCTGGGGAGCTGGGGTTTGGCCTCCAGGAGGTGTAGTGAGGCACCTGCTCATGGGGTCGGCACCCGGGGAAGTGGGGGGACTGTGGCCTGGGCAGAGGCAATGTCAGGGTGCGAGGCAGCTTCCTGGAGCTTGGAGATGAGACGAGATGGCCCTTTCGGAGGTGTTCAAGTTGGGGAGAGGGCCTGGGCCCTTTAGGTGCCCACCCCGCCCGATCCTGGGGGACCCTGGTCCAGGAATGGGGTGAGGCGGGGCCAGCCTTCCTCATTGGCCGGGGGGCTCAGCTTGGGGGGATAAGTCCCTCGCTCCTGAAGGGTGCCCGGGGCATGGCCCAGTATCCACCACACTCCGTGTTAGGAGACGGGAGGAGGCCCTTCCCCAGCCCTTCCCTGCCCCAGCTTCTCCCCACCTTGGGGCACTGGGAGGCCGCCCCCTCCCCTCCAGGGCCCGTTTCTGCCCTTCCTGCAGTGCCCTCACCTCCTCCAGCAGGAAGTTGTCCTCGATTCTGCAGGGGGCACGGAGGCCATGAGGAGCCAGCCTCATCTTGGACGCCACCCCCTTCCCAGGGTGGCAGCTGGTCAGGGGCCAGCCCCTGGGCTCAGGGCGGGGGTGGGCACTGAAGAGTCATCTGGCGTCCTCTTGTTTCAGGTGGGGGAATTTGCTCCCCCAGCCCCACCTGCCCCCATCCTCTGACCAGAGCCCTGGCCAGGGCGGGCGAGGTTCCTGGGCATCAGCCGCCTCCCTCCCTGTTTTGTATGATGCCATGATGTGGCCCTTGCCCTCCAACCGCGTGGGCTACACACACCCGGCAGGTCAGGACCAGCGACCTGTCGTGACCACATACGTCCACCTGCCTCAGAGGGCCCAGGAGCAGGTGGGAGGGCCCTGCCATGCTGGTGTGCTCAGGGCCGTGGTGGGGCTATATCTCGGGGGCTGAGGCTCGGAGGCAGCCCAGCTTCGGCAGCCACAGGGAGCAGCTTTGTCCCCCAGGTGGGCACTTGCAGGTGGGCAGGGCAGGGCCAGGTGAGCTAGGCGGGGGCCAGGTGAACGGGGCAGGGCCAGGTGAGTGGGGCTGCCACTATTATTTTCACTTCATAGGGGTACTTATCCCTGAACGTGGAAGGAGATGCTGGCATGCGTTCGCCCTGCTTCCTTTCCTTGGTCAGGGGTCTGTCCTTCCCCTATGGGCTCTTGTCCACCTGTCTTGGTCCCAGGGCTGCAGGCTTCTCTGTGTGGGCAGGGACTGCTTGACCCTCACAGCCTCTGGGGTCCCCTGTGCATCCCCCACACCCCTTCACATGTTGAGTTCTTGATGGTGCGGGGAGGCTTGGAACCCCGTGGCAGACGGAGGGCCAGGGCGTGAGCTGACCTGGGGGACGGACTCAGAAGTGCCAGAGGGTGCCGCGTGACCGGGCCTTGAGTCCAGGGAGCCCTGGGGCTGGTGGGAAGCTGCGCCTGTGTGCTGGTGGGCAGTGGGGGCTGGGGGCTTCCAGGCACTCTGGAGTTCTGGGCCTCCCTCCAGGCTCCCCGAGTCAAATCTCTGCAGGTGAGAGAACCTGTCAGGAGTGCTCCTAAGGGGAGGACTGGTGCACCCACCAGCTGTACAGAGAAGTGCCTCCGGGGTTTTTCTCATTGTAAAAGCAGTTCAAGGGCATCTTAGAAAAACTGGGATATATCAGAAGGCACAAGAGAGTAAATAAGTGTTGCCGGGTCTCGAATCACATGGGTCACTGCTGTTCACGTCTTCCTGTATTCACAGACGTCCTCTTAATAAGGTTGAGCCCATACCATTTGCTCAGTTTGCCTGCGACCTTTTATGTCTTTAAAATTTCGAAAACAGGACACAAATGCATCTCATTATAAAAGGCTTAAGAAATACTTAAAATAAAAATCCCGTTTTGCTCCTCAGAGGGAACCAATGAAATCAGGCTGCTCCCCCTTCCAGACCCTTCCGTCTACATGTACATTTATGTGCACCCATAATGAAATACCGAGCTTTGCTTCGTTTTTGTGTGTTCTGAATTCATAAATAATGCTGACTTAACTGAATTGTACCTTGTTTTTCCCCCCACTCACCAATGTGTCTTGGTGAGCTTGACCTATAAGTTGCCCGCATTTTTAACAGAATTTCATTTAGAATTTCTAAAGGGCCCTGCTTCCTCACGGTCTTGCCAACACTTGATATTATCAGCCTTTTAATTTTTGTCAGTCTGATTGCTAATGGGTGGTATTTTGATCACCATTTCCCTAATTACCATCTTTTCACACTACCCACATTAATATGTGTCGTTCTAGCATTTCTTCATTGTTAATAAAGTATTAGCATGTTTAATTTACTTATGCAAACAATTCACTGCAAACATGATTAACAACGGCATTTCCTGCCAAGACAACACTTAGTGAACCCTGTAAAGAAAGCACCGTGCAGCTGTCTGTGACCATCGTGGCATCACTGGCTCGTGGTGCCCATCGCTGCCTGGGCAGTTGTATCTTGTGGATTTGCTGTGCCTTTTCTTTTCACTGCTTGTGAATCTTCTTTAAGGGGCTGTCGTCAAAGGGCGGGGCCCTGGGCAGTGAGTAGAGTGAAGTCTGCCGTCTTGTGGCGCCGCGGGTGTAGCTCGCTAGCATATGGTGAGACCCTTGAAGCCACTGAACTCTGGGATTTTACGCCACCCACCCCCATGTGAAATTTCAAAAATAGAAACTGCACTAAACTGTGAACAAAAGGATCCCCAACAAGGCCATGTGCTTTATGAGGATGACTTACTTTGATGCTTTGGAAATCAACCTTAAAAAAAAAAGAGTTCTTATTTTGGGACCCCACTTTGCCGAAGGCTGCTGGGTAACCTGGCGTGTGCTTTACCCCCGTCAGCCCCTGGTGTGCCCGCAGTTGTGGCCCCGTCTGCCCTACCCCCATTACCTCCTGGTGGGCCCAGTAGAGCTCCATGACTCCTCAGGGCCCATCATTCTTCTCTTTCTTTTATAGCCTTGGGTACTTTGCGGTTCTAAACTTTAATTTTGGTCTATGGTCTATTTTAACTGCCTTCTAATATGTCATTGTTTTTCTCTGATTTCTCAGAATAGGGACATGAGGCAGACGTTCGCGCCCTTCTTAAAACTCCCAAACAATTGCTTGAGTAAATAAATGCTCAAAAAATGCGTGCTACTTGTTACCTGGCATTGTCGGCAGTTGTAAAGGACAAGCAGCCTGTGCCGCAGCTTCCCTGGATGCTTGAGCATGTGGGTTAGTGAGCAGGAGCTGGCGCCTTTGTAAGGCTGTCCACTGCCAGCCAAGCTCAAAGGGAGTCTCTCTGTTCATTTGGGGTCTCTTTAAGGCTTTTAGTAAAGTTTTACATTTTTCTTCACATAGGTCTTGCCTGTTTCTCATTAGGCTTATCCCCAGGGATTTTATAGATTTCATTTCTAATATGAATGAGCTTTCTTCTGGATTACATTTTCTAATTGGGAGTCCTGGCACACACGAAAACTATTGACTTTTGCACATTGATTTTATATCCAGGAGTTTTGCTGCACTTTTGTACGAGTTCTAATAGTTTATTAGTTGATTCTCTTGGAGCTTATAGGTAGATGCTCAGTTTTTCTCCAAATTATGACAATATTGTCCCTTATCCACAGCATTTCTTTTTTGGGTGTTATCATGTTGGCCAGAACAATGGCACATATTGATGGTGGTAGAAAATTCTAAAGCTTCACCGCTAAGAAAGATGCTCAGTAGGTTTCTAAGCCGATGTCCTCTGTCAAGTTAGGGCAGTTCCTTGCAGCGCCTAGTTTGCTAAGAGTCACAAAGAGCTTTACTGAGGTGCTGTTTTGGTCAAACCCAATAAGTTTTAATCTACAGTTCTCCAGATTCATTGCTACATAGTCTTGCATTTCTGTTTTCATTTTCTCTTCAGCCAGCAGTTATTAAAGAGAATGTTGTAAATTTTCTCAGTAGATTTGGGGGAGTTCCCTTTATTGTTAATTTCTAATCTTACTGCCTTGTATTCAATGTGCAGTGAATTACTGAACCGTTGCTCCTTTAGGGTGTTACTGAAATTTCCGCTGCGGAAAGTTGGGCGTGTGTGTCGAAAAGGCGGTGCCACTTCGGTTGGGTCCCGAGAGGGGGTGCAGAAGTGGAGGTCAAGATTGGGAAGCGGCTGTGGCTCAATCAGTAGGGCTCCCGTTTACCATATGGGAGGCCCCGGGTTCGGTTCCCGGGGCCTCCTGGTGAAGGCAAGCCCGCCCGCACAGCGTGGTTAGCTGACCCAGCGAGCACAAGCAGCAAGGGGGGGATAAATGAATAAATAAATAAAATCTTTGGAAAAAAAAAAAAAAGAAGTGGAGGTCAAGAGACCGAGGGGCTTGCTAATGGGGGGCGGTGTCCCAGGGGGCGAGTGCCAGTGGGCATCAGTGTCGTTTATAAAGCAGGCTTGATAACAGCACCTGCCTGTAGCATTGCTGTAGGAATTGAATTAGTCACTGTGTGCAAAACTCCTAAAGCAGAACTTGGCACTCAGTGAGTGCTTAATAAAATAAACTTTAGTACCTAAGCTTCCAGGTGAGATGTGCAAAGCTCCCACAGCATTTTCACCTTCTGGATCTGAAAGAAAAAGGTTGAAATCACGTTTATGATGGTGGCTTTGTCGGTCTCCTCCTTAATTATTGTCAGTTTTACTTTATGTATTTTGATGTGTTGTGAAGCTCATGAAATTTTGCAACTGTGACGTTTTGGCTGTGGGCTGTATCTTTTATCAATATGAAATTTTACTCTCTGTTTTCTTGAATGCTTTCCACCTTGAATTCTATTTTGTCTGATACACACCTTCTTTTCTGGGTTACCTTTTGCTTAGTATAGCTTTTCTCATCCTATTTATTTATTTATTTTTTACCTTCCTGGGCGTTTATCTTTGTATCTTTTGTAAAAAAATTATGCAATGATTAAAAAAAAATCCAATCTGTTTATTGTGGTTTTTGTTAGGGAAATTTAACCTATTGATAAATATTGAGATTATCGATATGCTTGGACATTTTCCTTGCCATTTTATTTTGTGTTCCTTACTTGTTATGCTTTCTTGTACGTTTTCTCCTTTCCTGCCTTTGTTCGATTGACTGTTTTGTTTTGTCCCTTAAAGCAGCGTCCTCTGCAGGGGCACTGCTGTTATTCTGGGCAGTGTGCTCTCTGTGGTGGCCGGTCTTTGCTGCCCTGCAGGCCCCTTAGCATCCTTGGCCCTGGGTGCTAAGTTAGGGGGAGACTTCCCACAACCCCAGCATTGGGACAACCCAAAATTCCCCCTCCCCCTATACCCTTAGTGGAGAACTGTCTGCTGAAGGTTCAAAATCATACATAACATTTCTGTTTTCTAATCATGACTTGTATATTAAAGACAGATCTGAACTCATATCCATCTCTTATATTATTTCCCTAAACACATCAGACATGTGAGTGTGCCTTACCTGCTGCCCAGACCCGAGCCTTCTCACCGCTTCAGAGACCAACTAGGATTTTAGTTCCAGATTTTAATACTTCATAATAGTCAAGAAATTGTTTTCACAATAAGTTTAAAAATTTTCTTGCTACTGCTTTTTGCATTTCACGTCTTGTTCTTGGATTCATTTTTTGAAAAAATGGAGGTAAAATTCACATAATACAAGATTGTCCCTTCTAATCATTTTCAAGTGTACAGTCCAGTGGCTTCCAGTGCATTTACAATGCTGGGCAACCATTGCCTTATCTAGTTCCAGAACGTTTCCACCATCCGAAAGGAAAGCCTGGACCCTCTCTCTCGCCCAGGCCTGGGCAGCTACTCATCTGCTTTCTGCTTGGATCCATTTTTTGTGGTTGCTGGAGCAAGCCCACCATCTGCTCAATCTCTCTGAGAGGCTTTGTGGGTGATGAACTTTCTCTGTTCTCATGTGTCTGAAAATGCCCTTTTCCTTCCTGAAGCCTGAGTAGAGAGTTCATGGCTGATGCCATTTCCCCTGAAGCGCTTTTGAGATCTTGTTTCATTGGCTTGTCAGCATTCAGTGTTCCCAGTAGCAGCCATAGCCAGGGGTGGACACAGAGTTGCTCATTTAATTCCAGTCCTCCTCTGACACCCAGGGGGACAGGGACAGGTGAGGAGAGAGGCAAAGTGGGGAACCCTGCACCTGGGAAGCAGTGGGCTCCGCTTCACACCCCCTGTTCTAGTTTGCTAAAGCTGCTCAAGCAGATGCCATCGAATGCCCTGGCTCTTCACAATGGGAATATATTAGCTCACAGGCTTCTAGTTTGGAGGCTGAGAAAAATGTCCAAGTCGGGGGATGCTTCCTCCCTGAAGACGGTCTGCCGGCGATCCTGGGCTCCTCTGCCACACGGCCAGGAACATGGTGGCATCTGCTGGGCTCTCCTTTCTCTTTCCTTGCTTCCAGCTTCTTGCTTCCATGGCTTTCTCTCTCTTGCTCTGAATTATATTCTCTTAGAAAGGACTCCAGTAAGAGGATTAAGACCCACCCTGAAAGTGGGGGTCACATCTTAAGTTAAGATCCTACTCCCAAAAGATCCTACTTAAAATGGGTCTAAACCCACAGGAATGGATTAACTTTAAGAAGATGCTTTTCTGGGGTCCGTACAGCTGTAAACCGTCGCATCCAGGCTGCCTGGTCTCAAAAAGTTGGCACCAGTCACTCTGGTTTCTGGTTCTCTGTAGCAGTCTGCATTGTTTTCTCCCTGGAAGAATGTGGCACTTTCTCTTTTCCCCCAGGGTTCTGAAATTTCCCCCTCTGTGCCTAGATTGTGCCTATTTACATAATCCTACTTTGCACGTGGTCGGTTCTTTCAGTCTGAGGATTTGTTTTTCTGCAATTAGTTATTTTTTACTAATTTCCTATATTTTCTCGGGTATCCTAGAACTCCTTGTAGAGCTTCTGCCTATGTCCTCTATGTCCTTTTCTTTACTTTTCTTAAAACAGCTTTATTGAGATATAATTCACATGCTGCATAATTTACCCATTTAAAGTGTACAGTTCAGTGGTTTTTAGTATATTTAGCAGATTTGTGCAACCATCAACCCAGTCAATTTAGAAAATTCTCATCACCTTAGAAAGAAACCCCACGCTCTTCAGCTGCCCTTCCCCGGTCCCCGGCGCCCTTCCTTTCTCTACCCCCTACTCCCCCCAGCGTTAAGCAAACCACTAATCTAATTAATCTACTCTCTGTTTTTCTTTATTAGAGAAGTTGTGGGTTTCCAGAACAATCATACCTAAAGTACAGGGTTCTTATACACCCTCCCACCACCACCACCTTGCATTGCTGTGGAACATTTGTTATAATTGATAGCACTTTTAAATAATTGTACTATTAATTAAAGTCCATGCCTTAATTTAGGGTTCACTGTGTAGTGTATTGCATGGATTTTTAAAAAAATTTATTGTTCACCCTTTAATCATATTCAGATATATGTTTCAGTGCTGTTAATTGTGCCAAAAAATACAGAGTGCTTCACAAATTTGCATGTCATCCTTGCAGGGGCTATGCTAATCTTCTCTGTATCCTTCCAATTTTAGTATACGTGCCACTAAAGTAAGCACTGAATGTACTTTCTGTGTCCATAGATGTCCCTGTTCCGGACATTTCGTTTACATGGAATTGTATACTATGTGGTCTCTTGTGACTGGCTTCTTTCACTTAGCTTAATGCTTTCAAGGTTCATCCACATGGTCGCGTGGGTCGGCACTTCATTCCTTTCCATGACTGAGTAGTATTCCATTGTATGAATATTCCACGTGGGCATTTGCATTGCTTGCACCTCTTGGCTATCACGAATGCGCAGTAAACATGCGTGTACAAGTTTTTGTGTGGGCGTATGTTTTCATTTCTCCTGGGAGTGGAATTTCTGTATCCAAAGGTAAATCTATATTAAACCATTTGAGGAACTGCCAGACTGTTTTCCAAAGTGGATGCACTGTTTTACATCTCCACAGCAGAGTATGAGTGTTCTGGTTTTCCACGTTCTCACCAGCCCTTGTTATTATTTGACTTTTTGATTATAACCACCTAGTGGGTGTGAAGTAGTATCTCATTGTGGTTTTTTAATATGCATTTTTTATTAGAGAAGTTGTGAGCTTACAAAACAATCATGCACAGTGTGCAGAATTCCTATACGTCACCCCTCCACCAACACCTTGCATTGTTTTGGAACATTTGTTACAGATTATGAGAGAACATCGTCAGACTGTTACCTCTTTACTATGGTCCGTAGCTTACTCATTGTGGGTTTAATTTGCATTTCCCTGATGACTAATGATATTGAACATCTTTACATGAGCTTGTATGTCACCCTTGGAGAAATGTCTACTCAGGTCCTTGGCCCATTTTTAAGTTGGATTATTTGTCTTTTTATTCTTGAGTTGTAAGAGTTCTTTATATATTCTGGATTCAAGTCCCTTATTGGATACGTGATTTGCAATTCCCCCCCCCCATTCTGCAGGTGTCTTTTCACTTTCTTGATGTTGACCTTTGAAATGCAAAACTTTTCAATTTTGATGAAGTTCAATTTATCAGTTTTTTTTTTTGCTCATGCTTTTAGTGTTGTATCTAAGAAACTATTGCTAAATCCAAGGTCATGACCCTTTCCTTTCCTTTATCCTTTCCATCTCTGGGTTTTTGTGCCATCTGGGAGAACTCATCGCAGTTCTCTGGGTCACTCGTTTGATCTTCATCTGCTGTTTAGCACTTTTTTATACTTTGATAAGCGAGTGTTTGATTCTCAGATCGAGTTCATTCTTTTCTTTTTTAAATGGCTGTGATAGCCTGTCCCACCTCTCGGATTTTTCTTGTTCTAAAGTTTGGTTCTGCTTGTTCTAGCACCTCTGTGTCTCTAGGTGTTAGTTCTTTTAATTGATGAGTTTGAGGTGTCTCTTGTGGGGTGTAGATCTTCTGAAATATAGCAGGTGATTCCGGTTGTGTGCTCATTTTTGTGTTAGGAATTTCCTCCTGGCCTGTCCGTGAGGCTGAACCCGTCCCCGGCAAAGCCTGGGTTGGGTGCTCGGGCTGCTGCGTCAGTCGTACCAGGTACAGGTGTTTTGCCTCTTGGTGCCTCCCCGGGAGCCTTGAGCCCCTGTGTCCTGCTCCTGCCTGTGAGCAGTTTGTGAAGCTCACGGCTTGGCCTGGTGGGCAGGGACTGAGCCGCCGGCCGCCTCTTCCAGCCACTCCCCCCCACCCCACATCCACCATCTGTGTCCCCGTCCCCTCGGCTCCCTGGCTTCACGGTGGCCTTCTCCTGGGTGTGCTTTGGGCTGGGTGCCATTTTTCAATCTGAGTCTATTGGTCTTCTCCCCACCAGGGATTCCTCCTGATTTTGGCCCATTTAAGAACAACACCCTTGTTTTTAAAAAAGGGCATATCCTTTTTTTTTTTTTTTTTTTAAGTGTTTTTTTTTTTTTTTTTAAAGATTATTTATTTATTTATTCATTTATCCCCCCCTTGCTGCTTGTGCTCTCTGGGTCAGCTAACCACGCCGTGCGGGCGGGCTTGCCTTCACTAGGAGGCCCTGGGAACCGAACCTGGGGCCTCCCATATGGTAAATGGGAGCCCTACTGATTGAGCCCCAGCCGCTTCCCAGGGCATATCCTTGATGACGTCTTTTCTAGGGCTTTGTGGTGGGAGGCAGAGCGTGCTTACCGCAGGCTGCTGTTTTGATCCAGTCTCTGCTATTTTCCTGGACTGCCTTGTTCCAGAAGCGACCAGACTATTTTCCTAGCGGCCTTCCCTTAACTGACTTACCACTTTCCTTTTCGTCCTGATTTTGCACTATAGTGAACAATGCTGCACTGAACATCTTGTGCCTGATCCTTTGTGCACATTTGGGGTGATTTTCCTAAGGTTAGGGTCCCCAGGGGGCAGCTGTGGGTTTAAAAATGCCTGTCGTGCCCCCTTCCTGCCTGCTGCCCTCCTCGAGGCCCCTCCCTGCCACGTCTGGGAATAAACAGTGCTCTCGGGGCAGGTGGCCTGACTGCCACTCCTCGTCTGTGCATGGCAGGACTTTTCTCGAGGTTCTGTGTCCCCTTGCCTGGGGACGTCTCAGAACCTGAGCCAGGCAAAATGGCCTTTCCTTCCCAGCAGGACTGGCCCCAGGTTGGGGCTCCTAAACTTGCTGTACAGGAATCTATAAACTGAGTTTTTGTGCTCAGTCACCTGTTTCCCTACCTTTGTCTGGTGTCCCACCATGGTGGGCCAGGGGCCCAGGCCTGAGGGGAGCCCCGGGATGGGGTGAAGGGGGCAGAGGTGGGGGGGGCGTTTTGGCTTGGTGACTGCATTGCCATCACTTGATGAGTGCTGTGGCCGCATCTGAGGGAGCAGGGGGCCCCAGCTATGGCGTCTGCTCACAGCTGTTCTTGTTGCAATACCTGAGCCTGGGCAGGAATTTGATAGAGAAGGAGGGGAGGGGGAGGAGATGATGGCAGCACCTGGACGCCTGGCCCCAGCCTCGGCTCACCCTGCTTAGAGCCTTCGGCAGCATCTGTGCCTCCCGGGCTGTCACGTGGAACCCTTTGAAGGCGCCTTCCCATGCCCATTTTAAAGGCTGTCAAGGAGGGGTTAGACGCCTCACCCAGACTCACAGAGTGAACATGGTCCTGGTGGAAGGATTGCTGTTTTATCTGTAAAAGTGAGGGGAGCTCATCCTTTCCTCTGGGGGGCCTGGGGAGGGGGCAGGGACTGGTGGTGGAGGCGTCTGTGCCTCACTGTCTTGGGGCTCGGCCGGGCAGGCCTGCACAGGGCTGCCCAGCCTGGCTTGGCCAGGGTGCTGCCTTCTTGCTGTCTGGTGCCGAGCCAGCCAGGTAGACAGGCAGAGCCTTTTCAGGGCTCTGGAGGCAGCAAGGAGACCAATATGGGGTTTAGGCTCTGTGGCTCCTGGCTGAGGGCTGGGACCAGCTGCTTAGTCTTTCTAGCTTCTACCCTGTCGCCATGATGCCCACCAGGTGTCAGGAGGGTGGATGAGTCTGGGATGTCAACTTGTTCCCAGTACAGCCCTCAGGGCGATCCTTTTCCAATATGACGCAGAGCCCGCCACTCCTCTGCTTATAACCTGCCGTGGCTCCTCATTTCCCTTGGAGTTGAAGCCTATGGGCCCATTCATTCCTGTCCCATGTGCAACTTCTTGGGCCTCACTTCCTCCCTCTGTCCCTGTGCTGCCTCTGGGGTAGGCTGTCTGGCAGGGGGAGCCAGGGGGTCTGGAGGGGCCGCTGGAGCAGACTGCCGAGCTTGACTGGTGAGAGGTGGGCCTCTGCCAGCCCTGGCCCACCCTCTGTGCCGCCACAGAGGCTGTGACCTTGTTGGGGTTAAATGCAACATGCAGAACAAGAGCCAGCCTGGGGTCATTGCTCCCTTACCAGAACGGACGTGGCGGACAGCACAGGGCAGGCGCCAGAGCTGCTGGGTGTCCCTGGGCTCAGTGCCCTGCCTCTCCACTCCGAGGGTCCTTCTGGTGCCCTGGCTGTGCTGACTCTTGATATGGGGTATAATGTTGCGGGGAGAGCCAGCCTCCCACCCTTGCTTAGGAGGAAGGTGAGTCTGTGAAAATAAGAGTGGAAGGCTGGGTCCCTGAGGGCTAAGAGGGGCCTGAGGCTTGGGCACGGGGCTGCAAGGGAGGCTGGGAGGGCCTGGGCCCATGAGGATGGTTAGGTGGGTGTCTGCCAAAGGTACCTCTGCCTTATTTCCTTTGCGGCCCTGGAGGGGGAGGCCAGTGGGGGACAGGTGCCCCAGGCTCCCGCGTCCAGCCTTTCCGACCGTGTGAGCCAAACAGACACATGGCGGGCCCTGACCCCACCTGCCTCGGTCACCTGGCGAGCACCTCTGCTGCGTGGCCACCTGCCTCCCCTGGCCACCTGGGCAGGGGCAGAATGGGAGGATGCCAGAGGCGTGTCCCTTTGCAGAAGGAGTTTCCCGATAGCTTCCCACCCCGGAATACATGGGCCTGCAGAGGCCACCGAGCTCTGCTCTGGTCGGGGTCCTGGGAGCTGGTGGGCCGGCCCAGCAGGCAGCCTTGTGCCGAGGCTGAGGCTGAGGGGACCAGCAGGCGGTTCCCGCCCCACGGGCTCAGCGTGACTTGGGGGCCGGGCCTGGTCATCTGCACTCAGCAGGCTTTCTAGGAGGTTCTCGTGCACATGGAGGCAGAGCGGCGCTGGCTTGGAATACGGTGGCCCTGAGCCCAGCCTGCCTCTCTCTCAGAGCAATGCAAGAGCATCTTGTCTGGGTGCTGGCCAGGCCGGTGAGGGCCTTGCACCCGTGGGAGGAGGCCGGCAGGGCCCAGACGCCGGGGTCCACACACTCGGAGATACGGGCTGGGTGTCCCCTTGCCTCTGTGGAGCCGATGCCATCTCCGCCTTTGGCCAGCCCTCCGCTGGGTCCAGCGGTCCCAGGCCTGGAGGCCTCGCTCTGTGCTGATCCAGCCTCGTGGGGTCAGCTGCGAGGGGCATCTGAGCCTGGTGCTGGGGGAAGATCCTGTCATCTGCTCTGGGAGCTGCCAGGCACCAGCCTGTCCCAGCCGTATGGGGTTGTTGCAGCTCCAGAGACCCTAGGGCAGTGGCCTGAGGTTGGCATCCGTGTGCCCCCATTCTTGGGCCTGCGGAATTCCTGACAGGAGGGAGCAGGAGCCCTGGCCATGTGAGTGTGACGGCTGGCGCAGGGTGAGCACGGTGGCTTCCTGCCTCATGGCCAAATCTGGCGGCACAGAAGGGGGCTCAGAGAAGACCTCCAAGAGTGCGAAGCCCAGAGGTGTGGGCGGAGGGCCTTGGCGTGGGCGGGAATGGGCAGGGCTGCTGTGGGGCGAGTCGGGCTAGGGCTATCTGGGTGACTCCCGGTGTGTTCTGTGGCTCTTCTGCTCAGTATTGCCCAAGGAGCAGAGGAGTGGGGTGGGCTGGAGGTGTGGGTGGTGCACGGATGTTGGATGGGTGGGTGGGTGGGGTGGATGAGGCTGGACAGTGGGCTGAGCTTATGGCTGGGTCAGCGGGAGGATGTGCAGATGGGCAGCTTGATGGGGACTAGAGTTGGATGGGTGGATGGATGAAGATGCTGGAGGAGGGGGATGGATGGATGAAGATGCTGGAGGAGAGGGTTGGATGGATGAAGATGCTGGAGCAGGGGGATGGATGGTGGGTTGACAGCATGGATGGGAGCAGATGAATGGGTGAAGAAGAGTAGATGGGGATATATGTGTGGTGGGAGGACAGGTGGATGGGTAAATGGCAGAGGACGGACGGGTTGTGGAGTGAGAGGCAGGTTGGGTGGGAAACCAGGCTAAGTAATGGAACATTAAGCCGTAGCCAGATCGTCACAAGGGCAGGTTCCTGATGGGACCGGGCTGTCATGGTGGTCTTGGCAAGGGCATTTGGAGAGGCAGCCGCTCCCTCCCTCTGGCTGTGCAGATGAGGCTTCTGCCCCCCAGAGCCACCATCTCCACTGCGGTGACACCCCAGCCACGCTCGCCTGGGGGTGCTGGCCAGGGTGATGCTGGGCCTGGCTTGGGTGGAGGAGATGAAGGAGCTTGGACGTGGCTGCCTGAGGCTGTGGCTGGAGAGGGCAGAGCGTGGGGTGTTCTCCCCTGAATTGCCAAGTGCTTTGCCTCCCTGGTTTCATCTCATGCCAGCCGAGGTGGGGCTCAGCAGGCCTGCGCCTGGGAACCCGCGCCAAGGACATCACAGCGGGACCAGCCTCCTGCTCCAGGCCTTAGGGAGCTGGGCAGGTTCCGAGTTAGCCCCTTGCTCTGGGCTCAGCATGGAGCGCCGGGGCAGCCGGCCCCTCAGTGGGAGGTGCTGGCCCGAGCGCCGAGGCTAGCTTCCTAAGAGGCCTCCTTCTAGAGCCACCGGCTCAGGGGTTTCCTTGGGTTAGCAGCAGGCGCTTCACGACCCTCTCTTTTTCTCTAAGGACACCCTGTCTGGCTCTCCTAGGCCTGGCGGGAAACATCCCCAGGACCCTGGGGCTCCCTCCCCCTGCCTCTGGGCCAGGCCAGCGGCTCCTCCCTTGCATCCCCAGCTGGCCCCTTCCGGAAGGGTGGGGCAGCAGAGGGCCACTGGACATGGGAGTGTGAGGGTGGGGTGGGAGGGCCCCTGGCCTCAGGGATCTGCGCCACCCCACCCTCCTGCGGAGCTGTGCTTCCCTGGCCCAGCCTTGGGGCCGTGCGTGATGGTGGGTTTCAGGCTCCAGGAGTCGGCCCACTGAGGGCAGTGGACGCGCCTCCTGGCCACAGGGCCTGAGGGGCAGGTGGGTGGAAGCCCCCATACTTGGGGGGACGGAGGGAGGGGGCTGGACCTACATGGTCCTTAGCAAAGAATGATAAAGCAGGAAAAACAGAGAAGTAATTTTCGTGCATTAGGCTGGAGATGGGAGAGTGTTTACGGATCATTTAGTTTGTGGATGGTGATAGGTTAGTGGTTAGATTAGCAGGAAGCCAGTCAGCTCCGAAGGAGCGAATTAATTTATGGGATTGCAAAGGGGAAAATTGTTTGCAAGAAATACAGGGGTTTTGTTGTAATAGCAGCGAGTTTAGCAGAAACAACAATTGCTGGCAGGCCCGGCCACCCTTCAGGGAATCCAGTGGCAGCACCTGTCTGGATAGGGGGAGGGGGGAGTGGGACGTCCCAGCCGGGGCTGCAGTCCACCTCTCACCTGGCTCCCTTGAATTCCCTGGGCCTCGGGGGACAGCCCAGGATGCTTCGTGGCCCTGAGGCATCACTGCATCCTGCTGCAGGCTCCTGCTGCACACAGCCTCTCGAGGGGGGCCCTCCCTGCCTGGAGAAGCCGGGGAAGGAGGCTCCCAAGTGGCTCTTCCTGCCCCTGTGCCACCCCACGAGGTCTGGGGAGAGGAGACCTGAGTAGGGGAGCCCTGGGGCCCGTAGAGCCCCCGACTCATTACACAGACCTTTCCTGTGCTCACTCGGGTACCCCAGGAGATGGCAGGGCAGGGCCACAGGGGCTTCAACCCTGGCCCCACAATTCACTAGCTGAGCAATCGAGCCTCTCGGAACCTCTGTATCCTCTTCTGTAAGCATCTCAGGTGGTTGGGGGGATCTCCTGAGAAGATCTTTGTGAGGAGCTTGGTGCCTGGCATGTGGTGGTGCTCGGCCAGGGTACCTGTTGTAACACGGACTCGCCCACTCAGCTTCCTCCCTGTCCCTCCTCTGTGCTTCTTGCCCGGGCTTGTCCTTCTCTTCCTGGACCCTGGCCGGCTGCTCCGTCCCGTCCTCTCAGCCTCTCTCCCGGCCTGGAGCCTGTGCAGTAGCTGAGCCTTGGCTGGGGCCACAGCCCTCCTGACACCTGCCCAGGCTTTGTGCAGAGGAGAGGACCCCGAGTGGAGTCCTCTGGCCCTTTGGTGCCCTGTTGTCCCCTGTAGTGGCCATCGCAGATGGCCGTCACTGGGGTCTGTTTGCGTGTCCTTCCCTGCGCTGCCGTCCTGCAGGGGCGCCACCCTGGGTGCTGATCACCATTGTCTATGTGAATGGTGCCCCCTGGGGCTGTGCAGGGCGGCCCTGCCAGCCCGGTGCGGTTTCCCCTAGTCGCTTTTGCGCTGCGGCTGGTCGGGGTTTCCGCAGGGGCAGGGGTCGCAGGGCTGGGATTTGAACCCTCGTGCCACCGCCGCCCGCCCATGCCCCTGACCCCTCACCAATCCACTGCCCGCAGGCGGAGCCAGCTCGTGGGCTTGCGGCCTCAGCTGCGCCCTCCCTCTGTGCCCGCGGAGAAGCAGTGTGCAGGGGACAAAAGCACTTGCTTCTCCTTTGCTAACCGTGCTCTCTGCAAGGCCCCCTTGCCATTAGCTGCACAGGGACAGGGACAACACATTCGGGGCCACCTACAGGCGCATGTCCCCTGGGAGCCCCACAGTGCTGCTGCCAGGAAGCCATAGCTCTCCAGGGTGGGGGTTTCGGTTTTGAAAGCCAAATGGGTCTGATGTCATCTGGGCTTGACGGAGCTAAGGCACCTGGAAACATTTGCAGAAGCTTTGGTTTGCTTTCACCTGCACTGAGCTTAGCCGGCTGCCTGGACTTTGCAGAAAGTGCCCTTGTCAGCAGAAAGCGCTGCGTGGCGGCGCTCAGCCAAGGGGCACTCTGCACAGATTACCAGTGCTGGGAACGGGAGGCCAGCCCTGAGGGGGACGTGGGCTCCCCACGTCTGTGGACGTGGGGGGCAGAGACCCTGGGCTCAATGGTCTGGGCCACCTGTGGAATTAGATCCGAGGGTTTCAAAACCAGTTCGTTAAAATTGATGGTGCTGCTGCCAGTGGCTTTTCAGCTTAAATTCTGAGCCCCAACTCAGGTTGGAGGGATGGAGAGAGGGGGAGAGAAGGGTGACGGTGCAGTCTCAGAGCTGGGGGCCCTGGCACTTCTCTGTGGCTAGGTCCCGCCATTTGCCCTGCCTGGCTGGGGAGGCCTGTGCAGGCACTGGGGATGCACTCGGGCTCGGACGGGGGGTGGGGGGAGCTTGGTGAGGCCACCCCCATGCTGGGAGCAAGTGTGCGGGCGACAGCCATTGGCTCAGCTGCCTCCGGTTCTCCTCCCGCCACCTGTGAGGAGCCGCGAGAAGTGGGTGGAGGATGGGCTTCCCCAGCTGCCAGTCTGTGTTTGCACGTCCTGGTGCTGTGGTTTCGAGGGCAGCTCTTAATCTCCCTGAGCCCCTGTTTCCTTATCGGCATAGATGGTATAACACCTGCCCAACGGGCCCTTGGCAGGCTGAACAGGCTGTCTTAGTTCCATGCCTGGCACACGAGTTCTGAGGCATGCCCCCCACTCCCCGGTCCTCTGCTGCCCACCCCTCTCTTCCCCATCCCTCCTCGCCCTCCTCCTCCTCCATCTTGACCCCTGAGGCTCTCTCAGGATGGCAAGGCTGCAAATCTATTGCGCTCACCTTCCAGTACTCTCTGCTGTCTGGGATGGCGCGATCTGAGCTCTGAGATAACAGGCTGTTACTGAGAAGTGCTAGCAAAGCCAGCCAAGTTGTAAATCCCTCTGGCTTTGGCTTTTTGGAAGCCCCAAAAAATGGACGTGGGGCCATTCTAGGCTCCAGTAGCCTGCGGGGTGCAGGTGGGATCTCTGGGACTAGACGGCAGAAGGGCAGCAGGTGTCTGGATCGGATTACCCGCTGCTTCTGGAATTTCCCTACTCTCCACCTGAACCATGCATGAGGGAGTGGGAAGGCTGGAGGCTGGACCCCTGTGTGCCCCCGCCAGCACTCAGCCGCCGGGGTCCTCAATCTGGCCACTGGAGGGCTGATGTGGCAGACTCTGATTGCATCCTGTGGGGCCAGGTCAGGTGGGAGCTGGGCCAGGCTGGGGCGGCCCCTGCAGACACAGGCCCTGGTGAGTGCTGGGAGAGGGGGAGGCTCAGCCACGTGTGTGAAGAGCCCCGTGTGCTCTGTCTGGAGCAGCCACTGGGGGTACAGTCCATCGAGAAGGGCATGGGCTTGGGGGCGGGGGCAGGAGGGTCTGAGGGCTGCCCCTAAATGGCTCTGGGTTAGGGCCTGGCCATCAGGAAGAGGGGGGGTGAGGGTGGAGGCTCTGGGCTCTGGGTCAGGTGACCACAGAGAAGCTTTCAAATAGCACAGACTGTGGAGCTGAGGTGGCTCAGGTGGGCTGACTGAGGGGGGCTCCTGTATACCCTGGCTGAAGCGTCCCACCTGCGCCACAACAGGTGGGAGCCCCCAGGACTCCCAGACGTGCAGCCACCCGGCCCTTTCCTTCTCCTTCTCACCCAGGCCCTGCCCTTATGCCCTCTTTCTCTGTCCCTACTCCACTCCCTCCAAACTACCTCCATGGAGGTAGCTCACTCACTGCTTCATCTATGCTGGCTTGGCTAATTAGCATGTTCTTAGCATGGGGGGGAGTCAAGAAAGGTGCCCGTTGGCTTAAGTCTCAGCTGGACCCTCCTCTTCACTTCCTCAAACTCCATCTATGGTTAGAACTCCCCTCACTCTCGTGGGCTCAGGAAAATCAATACTCCACAGCCCGTGTCTTTATAAATCATACGTCCTGTGACAAGTCCCCTGCTTTCACTAATTTACTGTATCCTCTTCTTACTAACATAAAGTGTAGAGTATTTCCAAACATAAATAACCAAGTAATTATGTCTTCAGAAACCCTGTAACCGAGGGTTATTTTATATACTTCTTATTTAACCTCATGCATTTCCCTTTTCCGGCACAGATTTCTCTTCTGATTCATACCACCTCACAGGACAGCTTTCCACTTGGGAGCAGGCTTGCTTTGAGGCTGGGTATTTTGTGCTCTTATTCTTCTAGTATATTTGAGTTGTGGGCACCAAATGGCCACAGATTTGGGGAGTGGCTCTGGGGCTGGTGCCCAGGACAAGTGCCCCGCCCCAAAGGCTGGTGACCCAGTTCCGGTTCTGGGCGTGGAGAGACCCAGATGCTCAGTTCTCTGCCCATGGAGATGCAGAGGAGCTGCTCCTGGGGGCAGGCCAGGTTGGGAAGGTGTCTGGAGGGAGGAGCCAAGAGAGGAGTGGGATGGCAGGAGGCGAGGGCAGACGGGGCCCCTGAAACTGGCCAGTAGAGTTCCCAGTAGGATGGCAGCCAGGCGTGGGGCTAAGGTGGTGGTCCCCTCTCCCCCTCCCCACCCCCTGGGGCAGGTCCCCTCCTGACAGCTCCAGGCTGCCGAGTCGTCCCAGGCACGCCCAAGGCAGAACTACGGTGGCCCGAGCCCAGCCGGCCATGGCGCCCGCCCTGTTAGGGGATATTGGATCCCTTTATGGCAGCTGGTCCTCAAGAACTCTGAGGACCCTCTTGTGCCAGAGGGGAGCCCGGCAATGGCCCTCCTCCCACCCTGCCCCTCACTTTGCCGCTGTCTTCTCCACTGCCCTCTTGGCTTCTGGAATCCAGGTTCATGGCAGGGTAGGAGGGAGAGGATGGAGGGAATGGGCCTTACCGTCGTGGAAACTCTTTGGTGTCTGAGCCGCAGGCTTGCACTTGTGGGCTTCTGGATAGTTCCTTTGTCTCTCCCTGGGATTGAGAAGTGTCCTTGAAGTAGATGCAAAGGTGGCAAATGTGATGAGGAGACAGTGAGAGGAAGGTGCTTGGGGAAGGCTACCCAAGAAAGGCAGAGGAGACCCCTGAACCTGCCGGGGCCCGTGAGCACTCACAGCTCTGCTGGGAGCCTGGGCCAGAGTGGGGGGCCAGCTGGGGCCCGGGGCCCTCTCCTGAGGCTCCCCCAAGCTGGGACAATGCGGTGGAGGCTGGGACACCAGTGGTTTGCCTGAAGACTTGCTTTAAGGGTCCCGGTGGTGACCCTGACAGCCTGGCCTCTTCTTTGAGGCCGCGTGTGAGCTGGAGTCTTCCTTTCCCGTGGCTGGGAGTCGTTCGAGGAAGGGTTGTTTCTGAAGGTCGTCAGGGTGAATGCGGAAACGTGGGGGGCGTGCATTTGGAGGTCATTGGCCCTGGTTTATAAACCTGGCTTACACCATCTTGTTGTCAGGTCTTTGGAAAAATGGCTTATGACTTTAATGAGGCTCAGTTTCCCCAGCTGCAAATGGGGGTGTGCTGCCTGCCCTGTGACCATCAGAGGCCAAGTATAGAAAGTGATGGAGCCTCAGCCCCTCCCCTTCCTCTCAGGGACCCTAAGCCGTCCTGGTGGGGATCCTCACTGACCTTAGCAGTCTGTTTTCTTTGGGAGTTGATGCCTTCCGGGCTAATGTGGTTCCCCCTTCTCTCTGCGCTGAGGGGCCTCCCTGGACCAAGGTGGTCCTGGCTATGGTGGGCCCCTCGTCCGCTCCTGCCTGCAGCCTCTGGTGCCTCTGAAGTGGACGCTGGGTATTCTGTTGCTTCCCAGGGCTGAGAGCGAGGTCTGTGAATCACCAGCCATCACAAAGCAGCAACGGTTACTTTAAGAGATAAAAACTTGCGGGCCACGGCTGTGGCTCGATCAGTGGGGCTCCCGTTTGCCATATGGGAGGCCCCGGGTTCGGTTCCGGGGCCTCCTGGTGGGGGCAGGCCCGCCCGCATGGCATGGTTGGCTGACCCAGCGAGCACGGGCAGCAGGGGGGGGATAAATGAATAAATAAATAAAATCTAAAAAAAAAAAAAAAAAACAAAACTTACGGGCCGCCTCAGGGCAGCCAGGGGCCCTGCTTCCTGCCTGCCCCTCAGCACCCCACCCGCGATGGCACCCAGCAGGGCCCTCAGGACCCTCCTCTAGGCTAGGGCTCAGACCAGAGAGCGCCTCATGCCTCGGCCTTGGAGAGCCTGGGCTCTGACCCTCACTGCCCCACTTTCTCGGCAAGTTGCCCTGTCCCCCTTGGAGCCTTCTTTTTCCCATCTGTAAAGTGAAGATAAGGTTCTCACCTGACTTGAGTGCTGGAGAAGGACCTCGACAGTGGGTATGCAGGACCAGGAGGGGCCGGGCTCTGCGAGGCCCCCTGCCCCCTCCTCCTGCCCCGGGCCCTCTGCCTGCTGCCCTGGGCGCTTCCCTGCCTCCCAGGCTGGGGGAGGTGAGCAGTGGCAGAGCTCTCTCTGCTGGCCTTGGCAGGGTGAGGAGCGAGGGCAGCTGGGTGCCTGTGGGGTCCGTGACAGGCTGCAGGAGCAGGTGGGACCCCCATGGGCCCTCGGTGCCAGGGTTCCTGGGGAGCTGGGCCAGGCTGCAGAGAAGGGCCATGTGCAGCCCGACTCAGCAGAGGAAGGGGTGAAGAATTCCTCCTGTTGGGTGCTCTCCTCCCCTGAGCCAGGTCCCTGGCCCCTGCCCTGCCTCTACCTGGTCCCTGTCGGGCATGCGGCTTCCGAGTTCCCCAGGACAGGCCATCTGGCGTGCCAAGGGCCAGCGGGCACTTTGAAGGGGTATTGAGTGGGCAGGACGGGGATGAGGCCGAGGAGCGTGGTGGTGAGCTGGGCCTGGATGCCGCCCTTGGGGCCACCTGGGAGCCAGGTAAGAGCAGACAGGGTCGCTCTCAGGGCCAGGGAAGAGCCGCTGAGAACACTGGGCATCGTGCGGACATCAGGCAGGGGGAGGAGATGGTGGAGATGGGAAAGGACAGTGTAAGGAGAGCAGTGATCTGAGACAAGCAGGGAAAACGGGTTGGCTTTCAAGGGCAGCAGCCATTAGCCTGGCCATACCCTGCAGAGAGCCACCTGCGCAGGTAGGGACGGCTCAGGACCGTCCTCGTGTCCTCGTGGAGGCTGTCACCAAACCCCCAAGCCCAGCCCTTCACAGCTGCAGGACACGGGACGATGTCGTATCCACGAGGCAGCTCAGGGTCCAATCCAGAAAACGGGGCTCCTTAGTCCTCCTACCTCACGGGATGAAGTGAAGGTAAATGAGAAAAACCTACCGATGTCAGTGACTCTCAGGCCTGGCAGGTAGTTTGTGCTCAAGAAACGCGTGTTCTCCTCTTGTCTACTCCCCCCACTTGCTGAGCCCATTCTCCGCTCACTGGTAGACCACCTGAGCTGATTCCTATCTGAGCACTGCTCTACTATTTTAAAAATGCCTTTTCATTAGAGAAGTTGTAGGTTCACAGAAAAATCATGCAGGGAACACAGAGTTCCCATATACTCCTTCGGCCCTCACCCACACGGCTCCCCTATTATTAACACTTTGCATTAGGGCACTACCTCTGTTACAGCTGATGAAAGAATAGCATTGTAAAGGTGCGATTAGCTGTAGTCCATAGTTTTCATTAGGGGTTGCTGTTTGTGTTATAGTCCTATGCTTTTAAAACAACTTTTATTCTAGTAACGTACATGGAACCTAAAATTTCCCCCTTTATAACTACATTCAAATCTATAATTTAGTGCTGTTAATTATGGTCCCAATGGTGTGCAGCCATCACCACCATCCATTATCAGAACTTGTCCATCAATCCAAACAGAAATTCTGTACTGGTTAAGAATGAACTCCCCACTCCCCATCCCCACCCCTGCCCCTGGTGACCTATATTCTAGTGTTTGACTCTGACTTCTCTTATTCTGATTATTCCATGCCAGTGAGATTGCACAGTATTTGTCTTTCGTGTCTGGCTTCTTTCATGCAACGTGATGTCCTCAAGGTTCATCC
This sequence comes from Tolypeutes matacus, assembly GCA_026826555.1. Classification (NCBI taxonomy): domain Eukaryota; kingdom Metazoa; phylum Chordata; class Mammalia; order Cingulata; family Chlamyphoridae; genus Tolypeutes; species Tolypeutes matacus. The sequence goes on along the minus strand of JAKSZT010054382.1, from coordinate 4,555,095 downwards.
ACGTCACTGCGTGTATTAGAACTTCCTTCCTTTTTCACATTTTTTAAATGATAGAAGTTGTATGTTTACAGAAAAATCATATGTAAAACCCAGCTCTAGTATGCCACCCTGTTACTGACACTTTGCATTAGTGTGGTACCTTTGCTACAATTCATGAAAGACAGTTTTATAATTGTACTATTAACGACAGTCCTTCATTTACAGTACAGTTCACTGTTGTACGTCCTATGCTTTCTTTTTACCCCCCCCCCAGTAACATGTATACAACCTAAAATTTCTCCTTTTAACCACATTCACATATATAATCCAGTGCTGTTGTTAATTGCATTCACAATGTTGTGCTACCATCACCACCATCCATCACCAAAACTTTATGGCCAACTCAAATAGCAACTCTGTACAATTTTAGCATGAACTTCCCATTCCCTGTTCCACCCTGTCTCCTGTAACCTATGTTCTAAATTTTGACTCTGTGAATTTGCTTATTCTAATTATTTCATACCAGTGTGGTCATAAAATATTTGTCCTTTTGTGTCTGGCTTATTTCACTCAACCTGATGCCTCCATGTTCTCACATGTATCAGAGCTTCCTTTTTAGGGCTGAATACTATTCCATTGTATGGATATACCACATTTTGTTTATCCACTTGTTGGCTGATGGGCACTTGGGTTACTTCCATCTTTTGGTATTTGTGAATAATGCTGCTATGAACATTGGTGTGCAAATACCTATTTGAGTCCCTGCTTTCAGTTCTTTGGGGTATACACCTAGAAGTGGGATTGCCAGATCATATGGTAAGTCTATACTTAACTTTCTGAGGAACCACCAAACTGTTTTCCACAGTGGCTGCACCATCCTACATTCCCACTGACAATGAGTAAGTGTTCCTATTTTTCCACATCCTCTCCAACATTTGTTTTCTGTGTTTTTAAAGAGTAGCCATTTTAAAGGGTGTGAAATGGGATCTCATTGCGGCTTTGATTTGCACTTCCTAATGCTAATGATATTGAGCATGTTTTAACATGCTTTTTTGGCCATTTGTATATCTTCTTTTGAGAAATGTTTATTCAAGTCTTTTGCCCATTTTTTTTTTTTTTTTTTTTTTGTCTTGTGGTGAGTTGTAGCATTTCTTTATATATTCTGGATATTAAACCCTTATTGGATATGTTTGTTTCAAATATTTTCTCCAATTCAGTAAGTTTTATTTTTACTTTTATGATGAAGTCTTTAGATGCTCAAAAGTTTTAAATTTTGATGAAGTCCCATTTATGTACTTTTCCTTTTGCTGATTGTGCTTTTAGTGTAAAGTCTAAGAAATCTTGTCTAACACAAGATCCTGATTGTGCTTTCCTATGTTTTCTCTGGGTGTTTTATAGTTTTGATTCTTATATTGAGGCCTTTGATCCATTTTGAGTTGCTTTTTTGAATATATTGTGAGATAGGGATCCACCTTCATTCTTTTGCATGTGAATTTCCAGTTCTCCCAGCACCATTTGTTGAAGGGACTATTCTTTCCCAATTGAGTGGACTTGGCAGCCTTATAAAACATCAATTCGTCACAGCCGCGAGGGCTTGTTTCTGAATTCTCAATTCATTTCCATTGCATATCTGTCCTTGTACCAGTATTATGCTTTTTTCATTATTGTAGCTTTGTAGTAAGTTTTAAAATTAGGAAGTGTGAGTCTTCCAACTTCATTTTTCTTTTTCAAGATGATTTTGGCTATTTGGGGTCCCTTACTCTTCCATAGAAAGTTGATGACTGGCTTTTCCATTTCTGCAAAAAGTCTATTAGAATTTTGATTGGAATTGCACTGAATCTGTAAATTACTTTGGGTGTGATTGACATCTTAACAATATTTAGTCTTCTAATCCATGAACATGGAATGCCCTTCCATTTATTTAGGACTTCTTTGATTTCTTGTTGCAATATTTTATAGTTTTCTGTATATAAATCCTTTAGTGTCTTGTGAAATTTATTCCTAGATATTTGATTCATTTAGTTGTTATTGAGAATGGAACTTTTCCCCTGATTTTCTTCTTGGATTGCTCCTTGGTAGTGTATTGAAACACTACTGATTTTTGCATGTTGACTTTATACCCTGGCACCTTGCTGAATTTATTAGCTCTAGTAGCTTTGTTATGGATTTTTCAAAATTTTGTATATATATGGTCATGCCATTTGCAAATAGGGAAAATTTTCCTTTTTCCTTTCCAATTTGGATGGCCTTTATTTCTTTTTCTTGCCTAATTGCTCTGGCTAGAACTTCCAGGACAATGTTGAATAACAGTGGTGACTGTAGGCATCCTTGTCTTATTCCTCATCTTAGAGGAAAGCTTTCAGTCTTTTACCATTGAGTGTGAAATTAGCAGTAGTTTTTTCATAAAACCTTTTTATCACATTGAGGAAGTTTCTTTTTATTCCTTGTTTTCTAAGTGTTTTATCAAGAAGGGATGCTGGATTTTTTTTTTTAGGGGGTACTGGGAATTGAACCTGGGACTTTGAACCTGTGAAGCAGGTGCTCCACCACTGAACTACACATGCACCCCATGGGATACTGGATTTTGTCAAATACCTTTTCTGCCTCAATGGAAATGATCATATTTTTTCCCCTTTGTGCTGTTAAGTGATGTATTATATTCATTGATTTTCTTATGTTGAAACACTTTTGCATACCTGGGATAAATCCCACTTGACCATGGTGTATAATTCCTTTAATGTGCTGTTGAATTCTGTTTGCTAGTATTCTGTTGGGGAATTTTGCATCTATGTTCATAAGGAATATTGGTCTGTAATTTTCTCCTTTTTGTAGTATCTTTATCTGGCTTTGGTCTTAAGGAGCTATTGGCCTCATAGAATAAGTTAGGGAGTGTTTCTCCCTGTGACAGTTTGAAATTTTGTGAATCCCAGGAAAGATCATGTTTTTTTAACTAATCCATTCCTGTGGGTGCCAGGCCCTTTGATTGTTTTAGATTCAGCTAAGGGACCTTTGATTAGACCCCTTTTGATTAGATTGCTCTAGGGCCTTTGATTAGACTATGTCAGTGAGGCGTCCTAGGTTGGGTCTTGGCCCTCTTGCTGGAGTCTTATATAAACTGAGAACCAAAAGCAGAAACAGACAAAGACAGCTGCCATTTTTATCCTGCCATGTGGGAAAGGACTCCAGGATTGCTTGCAACTACAGAAAGACAAAGAAGCCCCAGGGGTCTATGAGAGAGGTCTAGTTGGTTTATATTATTGTGCATGTCCTCTATTTTCCTATTTGTCTTCTGTCTAGATGTTCTGTCCATTATTGAATATGTTATATTGCAGTTTCCTGCTATTAATGAACAACTATTTATTTCTCCCTTCAGATATATCAATATTTGCTTCATATATTTTTTGCCTTTGCCATTAGGTCCATAGATATTTCTTGTTGAATTGACCCCTTTATTGGTATGTCATGACCTTCTTTGTCCCTTGTAACAATTTTTGTCTTGAAGTCTATTTTATCTGATTTTAGTATAGCTTCCTGTTTTAGTCAGGGTTCTCTGGAGAAACAGAATCAACAGGAGATATCTGTAAATAGTATGAGATTTTATAAAATTCTCTCATGCAACCGTGGGGAGGTACAAATCCAAATTCTGCAGGGCAGGCTGCAAACTGGGGGCTCTGATTAAGGACCTTGATGAGAGCCCAGTAGATGCTGGTTGTCTGAGGTAGAGATGGAAATTCTCTCTCTTAATGCTGAAATCACTTCCCCCTTTAAAGCTTTCTTTTTTTTTTTTTTTTTTTTTTTATTATGGGTAAAAATCAAAATTCTCACAATACATACAAACATTTGTAAAATGATATATAAATATATATGCATATATGTGTATTTGCTTACAAAAATGTTATTTATATATATATATAGATATACATATATTTTAAGAGGTGCTTAGATTACCTAAAATATTACACGGAACCCACTGGGATTCCCATGTTGCCCACCTCCCACACCTCCCACCACATCCCACACTCTATTGCTGCTCGTTCTTTGGCTGTGAAGTTCATGAACCCATTTCCTATTACAAGGTCCTGTAGATGCTTTTCTACATTATTTTGCAAGGTCTTTATTGTTTTGGCTCTTATATTTACATCTTTGTTCCACCTTGAGTTGATTTTTGTATAAGGTGTGAGAAGGTATTCTTCTCTCATTCTTTTGGATATGGATATCCAGTTCTCTAAGCACCCCTTGTTAAAGAAACCA
>JAKSZT010054382.1:4489037-4550465 GCA_026826555.1 Tolypeutes matacus | reverse complement strand
AAAAACTGTCAAGTGGCCACTGGCTCCACCTCATTGTTATAATTTCTTGCATTGCAAGAATCACCATATGTGAGCAAGAGAATACCATCAAGTCCACTCTAGTCCATAGTTCTTCCCCCAATCCAGAGGCGACTGGGATGGTGATGTCCACTCCAACTCCAAGTGAGAGAGGGCTTATATCCCATGGATATGGTGGGTGGGATGATCCTGCCTGCAGATGCAGGCCCTCTCCATTCCCTGGGATGGCCATTTCCCATCGTTGTCTCCTCACCAGGTGACTTGGATTAGTCCATTGAGCTGTAGGGTAGGAGTTGCAGCTCCACCTAGATTTCATGCACACCTGGCACATAGCCTTTAAAGCTTTCAACTGATTGGATGAGTTAATAAGTGACTGCCATCACTTATTGCTGATGGCAATCTCCTTATTGATGGCAGATGTAACCAGCCATGTTACATCAGAGTCAACTCACTGATGAAAGTCCATGAAATGCCCTTGTATTACACTTAGTCCAGTGCTTGCTTGACCAGATAACTGGGCATCATTACTGGCCGAGTTGACACATTAGCCTAACCATCACACTACCCCAGCTCTTTTTGGTTACCATTTGCTTGGAATATTGCTTTCTATCCTTTCACTTTCAATGTACTTCTGCCTTTGAATAACAGGTAAGTCTCTTATAAATAGTATATTTGCTTTTAAATCCATTCTACCCATCTCTGCCTTTTGACCAGAGAGTTTAATCCATTTACATTTAAAGTAACTACTGATAATGTAGGACTTTTTCCCTACCATTTTGCTATTTGGTTTTTGTAAGTTTATACCTTTTTTGTCTCCAATTCTTCTGTTAATGTCTTCTTCATATTTATTTGATAATTTTGTAGTGCACTATTTTGAGTCCCTTCTCATTTCTTTCTGTATACATTTTTTCATGTATTTTCTTTGTGGTTCCTGTGGGGGTTTATATTTAACACCTGAAATCTATAATAATCACATTTGATTTGATAACACCTTAATCTCAATAGCATAACATACTCTGTTCCTGTACCCCTCTGCTCTCCCACCTTTTTGTTGTAGTTTTTAAAAATTATATATTAATACATTGTATGCCCTAAACCATAGATTTATCATTAATTTTTATACATTTGCATTTTAGAACCTTTAAGAAGTAAAAGAGGCTTTTATAGTGCTGGCATTTATAATTATCCATATGATTATCTTTCATGGAGTTCTTTATTTCTTTATGCCACTTTGATCCACTGTCTGGTGTCCTTTCCTTTTAGTCTAAAGAACTCCCTTCAGTATTACTTGTAGGGCAGGTCTAGTGGTGACAAACTCTCTCAGCTTTTGTTTATTGGTATGTCTTAATAGCTCCCTCAATTTTGAAAGACAGTCTCCCTGGATATAAAATTCTTGGTTGGTGTATTCGTCAGCCAAAGGGGTGCTGATACAAAATACCAGAAAGCTGTTGGCTTTTATAATGGGTATTTATTTGGGGTAGAAGCCCACAGTTACCAGGCCATAAAGCATAAGTTACTTCCCTCACCAAAGTCTGTTGCCATGTGTTGGAGCAAGATGGCTGCCAATGTTCAGCCTTCCTCTTCCTCTTAAGGCTCTCTGGTCCCAGCTTCTTCCAATATCAGCTGTAGGCTAGGATAAGTCTCATCTCTCTCCTGGGGCTCTTTTCTCTCTGGGCTCAGCTGCTCTGCTCTCTCCTGTGTGTTAACTTGACGGGCTCAGCTCAAAAGTCTCATTCTCTTCTCTGCCATGTAGTTTTCTCTGTGAGTCCCCACCCACCCAAGGGGGCAGGATTCAAAGTCCTGATGTGGCCCAATCAAAGCCCTAATCATTATTTAATCATGCCCATAGGAAGAGACCAGTTTACAAACATAATCTGATACCTATTTTTGGAATTCATAAACAGTGCCAAACTGCTACAATTGGCAATTGTCTTTCGACGTTTTAGTTATATTTTGTCCCGCTCTCTTCTGGCCTCCATGGTTTCTTGTGAGAGATTGGCACTTAGCCTTAGTGGGATTCCCTTGTAGAAAGCACATTGCTTTTCTCTTGCAGCTTTCAGAACTCTCTCTTTGTCCTTGGCTTTTGGTAATTTGACTACTCTGTGCCTGGGCACTATTCTCTTTGAGTTTATCCTCTAGGGGTTCTTTGGGATTCTTGAATGTATATACTCATTTCTTTTGTTAAATTTGAGAAGCTTTCTGCCATTTTTGCTTTGAATATTCCTTCTGCCCCTTTCTTTCTTCTTCTGGGATTCCCATAATGCCTCTATTGGTACACTTGATGCTGCCCCAGTGTCCCAGGCTCTGTTCTCTTTCTTTCTTTTTTCTGTCTGCTCATCAGCTTGACTCATTTCCTTAGCCTTGTCTTTGAGTTCACTTTTTTTTTTTTCATTTTATATTTGTATAAGTTTACTCGTTAGGTAAATATTTCGAACATTTTACATATTGGCCTTGCCATACATACCAAAATTTGTTCTCATGACATTTAATTAATTATTATGTAGTTAATTAAAATAAAGGGAATTTAGACCTTTTATCACTGATTCTTTTGTCAGCTCCAGTCTGCTGTCAAAACCCTCTAGAGAGTTTTTTTATTTCTGTTATTGTGATCTTCAATCCAGTATTTATGTTTGGTTCCTTTTAAAAAATTCTTTTTTGAGATTCTCAAATTGTTCCTTCATTGTTTTCCCAATACCTTTAGTTTCTTCCTTTGTGTTTTCCTTTATCTCCTTGAGCATAGTCAGGCTCATATTCTTAAAATCTTTGTTCAGTATGTCTAAAGTCTGGTCCTCTTTGCTGATGGCTTCTGGATTTTTATCTTGTTCCTTTAAGTAGGCCATCACTTTATGTTTCTTTGTCTTGTAATCTTTTGTTGCATGCTGTACATTTTAATATTTTAATGTGTTAACTCTGGGCTTTAGTCCCTGAGTTGTCTGTTCCTTAAGTTTGCATCCAGTCAGTGAACAACAGAGATTTCCTTGAGTGCCAGGAGCTATCAAAATAAACGAACCTCCACAAGCAGCACATTTCACAGTCTTGCAAATTGGTGTTGCATGGCTGGTGCTCTCCTTCAGAGTTTAAGCCTCCTTTCAATAGGAGGTTAATGTGAAGTACAGGGTGCTTTGTCTTTTCTGAGCTTGTGTCTTGCCCTGGGCTTGTGCATGCTCCTGGCCTTAGGGATTTCTTCATTTATAGGAATTTGAACACCTGCTCTACTCCAAATGAAATAGTCTTTCTCTCCTCTTGGGGGCTCCCTAGTATGACTTAAAGCAGGTAATTCTTTGTCCTAGGTGGCTTTGACTTAGTTGTTTCTTACTCTGCTTTAGCTGTCCTCAAGCTCCTTCTGCCTGCAGGGCGAGTTCCAGGAGGGTGAGCCAGAGATGAGTTCTGTGGTTCAGTCTTTCAGGCTACCACCTTATAGACTGGCATCGACATATAGGCACCCCAGTATTAGCATAGGGGTTACTCTGACCCCTCTCACAGTGGAGGTGCAGGCTGGCTCCACACCAAGCTGTGGAAGGTGGGGGAGGGGCCAGGGTGGACATTATGAGTTTCTCTTACCATTCTAAAAACTGCCTTTTAAAAAATTTTTCAGTCACCCTGTTACTGTAACCCTTTAATATTTTCCAGAGGTTTGAGGAAGATGGCTCTGTCAGTTTTTTGCTAGTTGTTTTAAAATTCTATGGGGAAAGAATTCCTTGGAACATCTTACGCCGCCATCTTGTTTGATTAGAACTCAATATTGGTGACCTCCTTTGTGTTTAGAAAAACTCTTCAACGAAATAAAAGTCTTTCCTTTTCCTTTTAATTTTTATTATAAATTTTTAATACACACAGAAAATTTGAGAGAATGGTATAATTGACACCCACATATCCATCATCTCAGTTTAACCGTTGTTAACATTTTGCTACATATCTATTTCCTCTATTTTTTTCTGAAGCATTTTCAAGTAAATTACAGACATGAAGACATTTTACTCCTAAAAACTTATGTATGCTACTCTGAAAAATTAGGACATTTTCCTGCCTAACCACAATACCATTGTTATGCCTAACAAAATAATAATAATTTCCTAATATAATTGAACACTTAATCTTATTCAGATTTCCCTAGTTGCCCCCAGAGTATCTCTCATAGCCGAATCGTTCATGTCAGGCTTCAATCAAGGACGGCCCATTGCAATTCGTGGCTATTTCTCCTAAGTCTTTTGTGTCTAGACCAGTGAACATCACGCTTTCGTGTATGCACAGAAACCTCCTGGGGATCTTGTTAAAATTCAGATTCTGATTCGGGAGGTCTCAGGGTACCTGGGAGTCTGTGTTTTAACAAGCCCTTAGATGCTGCTGCTAGCGGCCCATCGAAAACGTTTCAGTTCACATCGATGGCAGCATGGGGCCAGAGCAGCCTCCCCCACGTGGGCCTCTTGTGGCCTGGGGCCCCCGCATCCTGAGAATCTAGCTGGCTGCGTCCTGTGGCATCATCTCACCTGCTCCCCACCTCTGCAGGTGAGATGTGCTCCAGGTAAGACGTTCGTGGGAGGAACACCCTGTTGGAGGTGCTGCATGTGGCATCCCACCAAGAAGAGTGTAAGAGGATCTTTAGGGTGAGACTCAGGTTTGGGGATCCACGTGTCCTTGGTGGATGTGAGGAGATGTGCTTCTGGGAGGTGAGGAGAGGCTTCATTGGTTGCATCAGATTCTCAGAGGAGTGTTAGAAAGATGCCCCGGAGGGCTCCTCCAGGCCTCAGGGCGCATTGGGGCTGCCCTGCTCGCGCTCTGGCTCTGTCTCCTTGCCCGCCGGCTGCCTTCTGCCCGACGAGGACCAGCACCTCTTGCTGCAGCTGTGCTGAGAGGACGTGAGCTTGTCCCCATGTGGTGACTCCCAGGGGGGTACTGGGGCACAGGAACTGCCGTTTGCGTCTAGAATCTGCCAGGCTGGGCCGAGTCCCGCAGGAGTGGTGACTGCCCAGATGCCCAGGAGACAGTGAGGCCAAAGAAATGGGGCTTTGCAGGGGAGGGGAGGCTTTGAACAGGAAACAAGTGCTGTGCTGGGGGTAGAGTCTGGGGGCAGCTGGGGCGAGAGATGCAGGATAGAGGGGGTGAGCCATGCCCTCCATGTTAAGCCCATTTCTTGGGGTGCGAGGGGCTCCCTCAGGTATCAAACAGCCCAAGACCCCAGAAAGGTGGTCACTCTGTGAATTCGGAAGAGCTGTCACCCTCAGGGCTGTGAGCAGCTGCTCTCTCTCCTAGTGCTTGAGCTCTGGTGTTCAGAAGGTAAAGAGGCTGATTGTGTGTGTGGGGGGGCTTGGGGCCAGTTACCAGGGACGATGGTCTACCCCTGGATCCAGCAGTGCCCTTGGTCAGGCAAACACCGCTCGAGGTAAGGGGCTGGGTGGTGTGGCCTTCTCTGCCCACGGCTTCCGGGCTCCCTGCTGCCCCTTTCTTCTGAAAGGGCTGGGGCGCAGCTAGGAGCGGCGCTCAGAGTCGGAGCGTGTACCTGCTGGGCAGGTAGGCCCCTTGCGAAGTGGGTCCGCCTCTGCCTGAGGTTTGTGCCTGCTCCCCTCCCAGAAGCCAGTGGAGCTGGAGAGGAAAGCACGTGTGCTCCGGCTGGGGGAAGAGCATGCTGCGGGATCTGACATCTTGTGTGCCGCGGCTGGGCTACATGCCCTCAGCACAAGAGGAAGGAGAATGAGTGGGAATGAAGGTGTCGGGGGCAGAAGTAGGTGGAAGGGGCTGATGGGTTCTGGGGCAGAACGTCAATAAGTTGCCCTGCGCCTGGGTCTGGTGGGGCCTCCGGGACCTGGCCCCGTGGCGGTGCCGACCTGCGTACCCACAAGCTTACCTGTCATCTGAGGCTTGGACCCCACGGGGATTTCCTGCAAACCCCACTGTTCTATTTTCACTTTTTATATTTCCTTCTAGTCCTTGGTCCATGGGCATATTTTTAATCACAGCACAACTCCAGTTAGGGTTACGGCTTTCTTTATTGTACTGTAAACATTTTTCACATGTGCTACAGAGTTATTGTAATTATCGTTTCAGTGGCTGCATAAATTGGCCATTAAGTTGATGTTCTTTCATTTATTTAAATATCCCCTTTTGTTAGAGATTTAGCTTGTTTTCCACTTCTGGATGTTATAAATCATGTGATGTTGGACATCTCCTTGAAGTAGTTTTTTCCTTCTAATGAATTATTTTCTCAGAAATAGTGCTATTATTGGGTCAAAGAGTACGTGCATTTTCATGGCGCTCCCAGTGATAGTGCCACATTGCCTTCAGAGAGGCACATTTCCTTCATGTCATCATCAGTGTGTGAGAATATCGGTTTCACCATAACTCTGCACTCAGCATTGCAATTTAAAGCCTTTGTTTTTCTTGTTTTGCTGCCTTAATAGATATGAAATGACTTCCCGTGTGATTATGAGAGAGACAGCTCCTTCTCTATGCATGTTTACTAATGATACGTCCTTGTATGTGGATTTCCAGTTCATCCTCTTTTATCTGTTGGCATCTTCAAGTTTTTCATAACGATTTACGTGAATTCTTTCCATGATAGTTATTACCACCCTGCCCGACACATTGTGACAACAGTGAGTCCTAGAATATTTTTATTTTAGTTACCTTGCTTCTTTTTAGACTTTAAATTGCTAACTATCTTTTTATTTGTACTTTCTTTTATCACCATGAAAGTTGAAGAGTTATTACTCTCTCCAAAGACCTGATAAATTATTCCCTTCCTTTTCTGGCTAGATTTTCTTTCATTTGATTTCTCTAGTTGGCTCTTTAATCTCTCTGGAGTTTATGTTCGGTGTGTGATGTAAGGTGTGTTTCTGAATTAATTACTGTTCCTAAAAATACCAATTATCACAGCACAATTTATTAATCAAGAAACCTTTTTTTCATTGTTTGATGATACCTACTTTGTAATACATTATTTTCTTATGTGCAATTGCATCTATTTCTGGATTTTTAAAAATTCAGACCTCTATTTCTATTTTGGGGCATTTCTACAGTGCTTTAATTAATATTGCCCTAAAATATGTTTTTATATATAGTTTTCTTTTACTCCTTTTCCTTTACAGAATTTTATTTAATATTCTCATCTGTTTATTTTTCAAAGTCATTTTAGAAGGATTTCATTTAATTCCTTAAGACTATCCTTTTGGGATTTTGTTAGGATTGAATGGCTCTGGTGGGACTGCGGGGAGGCTGGCCCTGTATAGCTTCAGGGCAGGGCTAAGCCAGGATGGTGGAGCCGGTCATCCCTGGGGGTGGGGCTGGGGTCCCTCTGGCTGGCCCAGTCCTGTCTGAGGTGGGTCTTTGGTGCTGGTGTTTCTAAATTAACTTTTACATTTATAAATTCACTTTTGGGGAAATTGACATCTTTATAACCTAAAGCCTTCCCATCTGGGAACATGTAATTTTCCCTATTTATTCTAGCCGTCTTTTATATTCCCCAATAAAGTCTGGTAGTTTTCTTTATGTCGGCCGTTGGTGTCTCTAGTTAAGTTTATTTGTAAGTAGTTAGACTTTTTGTTGTCTCTGTGAGTAAGAGCTCCCTATTCATTTCACTTTTGGGGGGGCCTGTTTCTAGAAAACAGCAGTGGAATAGTGAATTTTACAAAATGATGCTTTTTAATTTGTCATATGCCCAAGATAGTGACGATGGCAGAATTCAAAAATGGGGGAAAAAAGAGGTAACTCCTAGTGTCACTGCTTTCACCAGCAAATGGTTTTCATTTTCCTGCGGTTCCTTCTAGGCCTCTGCACAAACACACGGACATTGTGTGCAGCTGTGAACACGGAGGTGCTTGGTTTTGCACGTGGTGCCCCCCCCCGCACCCCCATACCGCATCATAGGCATTTTCCCTTCTCGCCTTGGAGTCTTGCTCGTGACCCTGTTTCGTGATGAGCCATGGGGACTGAGTGCTGGTTCGCAGACGTCCTGAGGAGTGTGTGCGTGTGTGCACGCATGTGTGCGTGTGGCTGGCAGCCACTGTGATTAGCTCTGGGTAGGGGGAGCAGACGTTTGGAAGACCCTGCCAGGCTAGGCTGACCCTGCTCCAGGCTCCCTGGAGACAGGATGAGCAAAGAAGCAGAGCACTGTAGCAAGGGTAGGGGGAAGCACGATAAATGACTGATATTGCTCCCCCCCCGTGAACAGGACACTTTCCACATCTCTCTGGCTTTGGGCCAGGCAGGCCAGTGCACGCGTCACTGGTGAACCTCCCTCCATGGCCGTCCTTCCCCTCAAATAGGATGCTGGGGGACCTGGGGGTGGGGCGAGCGAGGCAAGTGCAGCTTCCGTCAGCAGCATCACTGGGCAGAGCCCCAGTGCTCCCCTGTGGTGCAGAGAAATGGACACCCGTGCCCACCTGCCTCCTTTAAACCCATGGTCCCAGCTTCAGACGACGCTTACTCCTGCCCGGCCATCCTAGTGCGCGTCTCCAGTCCCTTTGCTCTCTCTCTTCCGTTAACCCTTCTCCTCTCTTTGCACATCTCCATCCGCACTACCCAGCAGAAGGCTTCTCCTGTGCATTTCACTGAGAAAAGAAAAGGAGCAGAAGAGAACTTTCCGGGCTCTACTGCCATGCCTCCCCACCCACCAGGTCCGGCTCCCTCCTGACCTGCCTGCCCAGTGGCCCGAGGCAGCCCCTCCCCTAGGACACAGGCTCCCGTCCCCTCTTGTTCACTCAAGGACATCGAGCCAGGAACTCTCTCCCTTCTTTTCTCTCTCCATCATCGTATCCCTCTCTTCGGGACCATTTCCGTCAGCTCACAAGAGGGCTGAGCTGTCTCCTGCCTGAAAATGCCCCTTGCTTGGCTCCCGTTCCTCGCTAGTTCCTGCCCTATTTTTCCCTTCCTTTTACAGAAAATCTCCTCAAAAGAATGATATGTTGGGGAGTGGCTGCAGCTCCGTGGTTGAGCGCCTGCTTCCCATGAATGAGGTCCTGGGTTTGATCCCTCCTAAAAAAACAAAACAAAGCAAAACAACAAATGAAGAAACCAGCTCCCATTGGGGAGCAGATGTAGCTCAATGGTTGAGCACCTGCTTCCCGTGTATGAGGTCTTGGGTTTGATCCCTGGTACCTCCTAAAAAAAAAGGATGATCTGCCCTCTGTCCCCATGCCTTTCCTCCAGTCGCCCTTGAGCCCACCCTAGGCAGCCCCTGGCCTGCACAGCTCTTTAGGAACTGCCCTTGTCAATGTCACCGTGGCTTCTGTGTTACTTGGTCCAGCGGTCCAGCCTCAGCCCTCCCCTGACCTGCCCATTTGGAGTGCTGGTCCCTGCCTCCCTTCTGCCCCTTCCTACTCTCCTCCTTGTCTCCGTACCCCGGGGCTCAGACCGTGACCGCTTTCTCTCCTTACACTCGCTTGATCCCGACCTTCTCTAACTTTCAATTTGTAACTCCCAAATCCTGCTCTCCAGACCTGTCTGTCCAGCTGCCTTCTCAGCAGTGCCTTCTCCACGTGGGTGACTCATAGGCCTCACTCACAAACACGTCCCAAACCAAACTCTTCTCCAGCTCCATAGGCTCACCCCAGGCTTCTCCGCCAGCCCATGCTTCCGGCTGCTCAGGCCCCAACCATGGAGCCATCCTCACGTCGCCTTTTCCTCACCCCTCAGCAGCTCACCCCTCCTCGCCACCCCCATGGCCTCCACTCTGTCTCCCACCCACATTTTGGAGTGGTCTTTTGAGTGGCCTCCCTACCCTCACCCTCAGTCCCTCCAGTCTTCTCAATGCGGTGGCCAGAAGGATGCTGATGAAAACAATTCCCAGCTCGCCACCCCACTTGCTTCTCTGGTCAAAACCCTCCAGGGGGGACTCTCCACCTCACGAGCCAACGCCGGTGCCCTGGCCTGGCCCTTCTGCCTCCCTGGCCTGTGTCTTCCTGCGTTCACCCCACGCCCTTCCCCAGCTGCTCACTGTCCTCAGCTCACCCAGTGTGCCTGGCTTAGGAACTCAGCCCTAATGCTCTCCCCAGCTCCCACCTGGCTCCTGCGCTCCCTGCCCAGGGCTTTGCCAGGCATCACCTCTACAAGGCTTCCCCCACCTCCTGTCAACCAACTAATATTCTCTGTAGTATACTTAGTGATTTTTCTATCGTCATCACCTTGGCTGGAACACGAGCTCTGAGAGCTCAGAGATGCTTATTTGGAGTGAATTGACCAAGAGTGAGTCTACTATCGTTTGGTGGACGAATGAGCGATGACTGCATACCTCTCCACCTGCCTTCGTGTGGCTCAAGCGTCTCCTCTCTTCTCTAAGTCACACCCCTTCCAAGGCCAGTGTTTTCCTACTCTAAGCTTTCTGTGGATGCAGCCTAAATCCTGCTTTCCTCCCTGCAGGGCTGCCACTGGCCCAACCAAGCCTAGAAACAACCATTGGCTTAGTGGAGAATACAAAATGCTTTTGCTCTGAGCACTGGGATGGTGGCTCCTCTGAAAGGTGATATTCAGAATAACAACAATAAAAGGGAAAGGTGTAAGTGGCTCTATTTCAAATCCAGTGCAGTGGCTCTTCTTTTACCCCTGCCTCTACCCCCATCCCTTTTCACCCCTGAGAAGTCCCTCTGGGGCTTGGTCAGTGAGCTCCTGGGCTGCTGCAGGGGCCAGGGCAGCATGGCCCTTCCCAGGGGTGCCTCCTGGGTGCTGGGGCAGGAAGCAGGGAGGGAGGCAATGACTTCTGCCCACGTGGCTCCAGAGAGCAGGGAGAGAAGGGGGCGGTTGAGTGCGTGTCTGTGGGAAAGACCCTGGGCACACGGGACATTCTGGCAGCAGCCATGAAGGCACAGGGGATTGGGGAGGCAGTGGGTGTGTGCCTGGGGCCCTGGGTGCAGTGCTGGCCAGGCAGGGCGCGGGTGAGGGCAGGCCTGGCTCTGGGCGGCAGCAGGGGCGCTTTGCAGGCCCGCGACTTTCCCGAGCCCTCGCCCTGTCTGCTTGCTGCCCACCACTGTCCGCCCATCCATCCATGCATCTGTCCATCTCAATGTCCACACTCACGCAAGCAGAAGCACCTAGCCCTTGAGGAGAGGCAGCAAGGCGGGGGTGCCGCTAGGGCTGGGGGGCAGCAGCACACCCTTGGTTGGCTCTGGGAGGCCAAGAGGACAGCCCGGCATGGACGCTTGCCTCAGCGGTCAGCACGGGCTCTCCAACAGTGCAGTGCGCCCTGCACTCCCGAGATAGGGCCTTCCTTCCCAGGACGGGGCGTGTCCCTGGGGCACAGAGCACACGGAGCGCCATTTCCCTGCTGCCTGGGTGTCTTGGCCCAGACAAATACCAGAAATGGAACTTGCAGAGGAGCCTGGCGGGAGGAGTGGTGTGGGGTGGTGCTACCCCGCTTCCTCTCCGGGTTTCTTCCGAGTTGGTGCCTGGGAGGTGGGCTCTGCTTCCTGGACAAACACCAGAAATTGAGCTTGCAGAGGAGCCTGGTGGGGAGGTGGGTGGGGAGGCTGCCCCTCTGGTAGGTCCCCAGGCCCCAGGTGACGATGACAGAGGAGGGGGAAGCGGCTCAGGCCGGGTAGCTGATGGCCTGGGTTAGAGTCCTTGTAGTGGGGTCCTGGTGGGTTTTCTTTGTAAAACTGAACCGGAGTTTTCTTTGTAAAATGGGGAGCTGGTCCTCACCATGTCGACTTGCCGCTACCTGCCCTTGCTCCCATGACCTCGCACCGTGCGCCGTGGCCTGGGGTCCTGTGCCATCATCTATTGGATGCTGTTTTGCTCTGAATTCAGGGGGTGAGCTGGATGTGCTCTCGCGGAGCTCCCTGTCTCATGGGGTGATGGATGTGGTAATGGAATCTTGGCACCACATGATTGGGGTGCTGGCCTGATGGGTGGCAGCCCGCCAGGGCCCTTCGCCCAGCCTGGGGAGGAGGGGGTGTCAGGAGGGCTTCCTGGAGGAGGAAGGCCCAAGCTGGGGTTGACTGGGGCGAGCAGAGCCTTGTGTCATGTTTCTGGGCTGGGGGCAGCAGGAGGGACACGGTTCTCAGGGGGCTAGGCTGCAGGGGCTGCCTGGGGCAGAGCCGGGCGCTGCCTGTGGGACATGGTCCTGCTCAAACAGCCCATCCTTTCCTGGATGGAGTTAGCCCTGCATCCCTTGGCTTCCCTTCCTCCAGCCGTCTTCTGACGCAGAGGGGTGGACTGTGTGAGTGTCCCAGGGATGCCCGCTGTGGAGCCCCTCTGTCCCGCTTGCCACGTGAGCCTTGCACCCTTCCATCCTCCGCTGGCACCGGCTCCACTGATCACTGCCCTGTGCACAGGGCCCCAGAGCGCTGGGAGCAAAGCACTGTTCCTCCCATCCTCCTTATGAGCTGTCCTGTTCCCGTGAAACCCTCGGGATCTGGAGCCTTTGCTGCTGCCCGCTCTGTGCCTTGCTGGGATGGGGGACTGGCCTGCTAGGGTTTCACTGACTCTCTAGGCTGTTTTCTCTCCAGGGCTCCCCTCTCCAGCCTGGTGGCACGTTCTCTCCACCGATTGCCTGAGGAATGACGTGTATGCTCATTAGCACCCCCCGGCTCACCCCAGCCTCCCCCTTCAGCCTCCCGCAGCGGCCCCTTGCTTCACCAGGTGCTATCCTGGTTTCCCTGAACGTGCTGTGGCCTTCCGTGCTTGTCTCTGCTCCCCTGCAATGCCCTTTAATTACCGGCTGGGGTGCCTCCTCCTCTGGGAGCACCTGGGCAGTCTTAGAGTGCCAGGAGCACTTCCAGGAGACATCATCCCGTCTTCATTTCCAGGGCAGGTATTTGTTTAGCCTCCATGGGGCCTGCTTCTGTGTGGACGTGGGGAGGCCTGTACTGACCAGGAATTGTCTGGTGGTAAGTGACAGAAATCCAACTTAGATTGGTTCTTGGCTTGGTAACAGGCGGTCCCAGCCAGCTCCAGGCCCAGCTTGGTCTAGGGGTTAAATAGTGCCATCAGCTCCCTTGCTCTTTTATTTCTCTTTTTTTTTTGTACTTTATTCTGTACATTTAGTAATTGAAAATATAAACAATTAAAAACTAAAAAGTAAACACAGATGAATAAATATATACATTTCTCAACTAAATGTAATGGATACATATAAATTTTTTTTTTTGAATCAAACAATATATTACACAATATATTTGGTTCATAGTAACGCATTCATACATTATTTGTCCTTTTGTGTCTGGCTTGCTTCACTCAACATAATGTCCTCCAGGTTCATCCATGTTGCCATATGCTTTATGACTTCATTTCTTCTTATAGCTGCATAATATTCCATCGTGTGACTAGACCACAGTTTGTTTATCCATTCTTCTGTTGATGGACACATGGGTTTCCAACTTTTGGCAATGGTGAATAATGTGGCTATGAACATCGGTGTGCAGATGTCTGTTCGTGTCACTGCTCTCAGTTCTTCTGGGTATATACCCAGTAGTGGTATTGCAGGGTCACGTGGCAAGTCTATATTCAACTTCTTTAGGAATTGCCAAACACTCCTCCATAGTGATTGTACCATCCTGCATTCCCACCAACAGTGAAGAAGTGTTCCTATCTCTCCACATCCTTTCCAACACTTGTAGTTCTCTGTCTTTTTAATAGTGGCTATTCTGATAGGTGTGAAATGATATCTCATTGTAGTTTTGATTTGCATTTCCCTAATCATGAATGATGTTGAGCATTTCTTCATGTGTTTTTTTGCCATTTGTATTTCTTCTTTGGAGAAATGTCTATGTCTATTCAAGTCTTTGGCCCATTTTTTAATTGGGTCATTTGTCTTATTATTGTTGAGTTGTAACATCTCTTTATATATCCTGGATATTAAACACTTATCAGATGTGTGATTTCCAAATATTTTTTCCCATTGGGTTGGCTGCCTTTTCACCCTTCTGACAAAGTCCTGTGAGGTGCAAAAGTGTTTAATTTTGAGTAGGTCCCATTTATCTATTTTTTCTTTTGTTGCACGTGCTTTGGGTGTAAGGTCCAAGAAACTATCACCTACTACAAGGTCTTGAAGATGTTTCCCTTCATTTTCTTCTAGTAGTTTTATGGTCCTGGCTTTTATATTTAGATCTTTGATCCATTTTGAGTTGATTCTTGTATAGGGGGTGAGATAGGGATCCTCTTTCATCGTTTGGTTACAGATATCCAGTTCTCCCAACACCATTTGTTGAAGAGACTGTTTTTTCCCATTAGCGTGGGCTTGGTAGGTTTGTCAAAAACCTGTTGACTGTATAGGTGAGGGTATATTTCTGGATTCTCAATTCTATTCCACTGATCAATATGTCTATCTTTATGCCAGTACCATGCTGTTTTGACCACTGTAGCTTTGTAATATGTTTCAAGGTCAAGCAGTGAAATTCCTCCCACATTGTTCTTCTTTTTTAGAATACTTTTGGCTATTTGGGTGCACTTACCCTTCCAGATGAATTTGGTAATTGCCTTCTCTAATTCTGTAAAGTAAGCTGTTGGATTTTGATTGGTATTGCATTGAATCTATAAATCAGTTTGGGCAAGATTGACATTTTCACAATATTTATTCTTCCAATCCATGAACACGGAATGTCTTTCCATTTGTTTAGGTCTTTTATAATTTCTTTTAGCATTGTTTTGTAGTTTTCTGCATATAGGTCCTGTACTTGTTTGGTTCAATTAACTCCTAGGTATTTGACTCTTTTTGTTGCTGTTGAAAATGGAATTTTCCTCCTGATTTCCTCCTCAGATTGTTCAGTACTAGTGTACAAAAACATTACTGATTTTTGCGTGTTGATCTTGTATCCTGCCACTTTGCTGAACTCATTTATTAGTTCAAGTAGCTTTGTTGTGGATACTTCAGGATTTTCTAAATACAGGACCATGTCATCTGCAAACAGTGAGAGTTTTACTTCCTCTTTTCCTATTTGGACGCCTTTAATTTTTTTGTCTTTAATTGCCCTAGCTAGAACTTCTAGTACAATGTTGAATAACAATGGTGACAGTGGGCATCCTTGTCTTGTTCCTGATCTTAGGGGGAAAGCTTTCAACCTTTCCCCATTGAGTATGATGTTGGCTGTGGGTTTTTCATATATCCCTTTTATCATATTGAGGAATTTTCCTTTTATTCCTATCTTTTGAAGTATTTTTATCAAAGAAGGAAGCTGGATTTTGTCGAATGCCTTTTCTGCATCTATTGAGATGATGATGTGTTTTTTTTCCTTCAATTTGTTAATGTGGTGTATTACATTGATTGATTTTCTTATGTTGAACCAGCCTTGCATGCCAGGAATAAATCCCACTTGGTCGTGATATATAAGTCTTTTGATATGCTGTTGGATTCGATTTGCAAGTATTTTGTTGAGAATTTTTGCATCTATGTTCATGAGAGAGACTGGTCTGTAATTTTCTTTTCTTGTGGAATCTTTATCTGGCTTTGGTATTAGGGTGATGTTGGCTTCATAAAATGTGTTGGGTAATTTTCCCTCCTCTTCAATTTTTTGGAAGAGTTTAAACAGGTTTGGTGTTAATTCTTGTAGAAATGCTTGGTAGAATTCACCTGTGAAGCCATCTGGTCCTGGACTTTTCTTTGCTGGGAGATTTTTGATGACGGATTCAATCTCCTCAATTGTGATTGGTTTGTTAAGTTCTTGTATTTCTTGTTGTGCCAGTGTATGTTGGTTATGAGTTTCTAGAAATTTGTCCATTTCATCCAGGTTGTCTAGTTTGTTGGCATATAGTTTCTCATAATATCCTCTTATGATTCTTTTTATTTCTGTGAGGTCATTTGTAATCCCCCCCCCCCTTTCATTTCTGATTGTATTTATTTGCATCTTCTCTCTTTTTTTCTTTGTTAGTCTAGCGAGGGGTTTGTCAATTTTATTGATCTTCTCAAAGAATCAGCTTTTGGTTTTGTTGATTTTCTTTATTGTTTTTCTGTTCTCATTTTCATTTATTTGTGCTCTAATCTTTATTATTTCTTTCCTTCTTTTTGCTTTGGGATTGGTTTGCTGTTCTTTTTCTAGTTTCTCAAGTTGTTCAGTTAAATCTTTGAGTTTAGCTCTGTCTTGTTTTTTAATATAGGCATTTAGGGCTATAAATTTCCCTCTCAAGACTGCCTTCGCTGTATCCCGTAAGTTTTGATATGTTGTGTTCTCATTTTCATTTGTCTCAGTATATTTACTGATTTCACTTGCAATTTCTTCTTTGACCCACCGATTATTTAGGAGTGTGTTGTTCAGTCTCCACAATTTGCAAATTTACTTTTTTCCTGTCTGTTAT
Organism: Tolypeutes matacus; assembly: GCA_026826555.1. NCBI lineage: Eukaryota > Metazoa > Chordata > Mammalia > Cingulata > Chlamyphoridae > Tolypeutes > Tolypeutes matacus. The sequence continues at coordinate 4,534,232 of JAKSZT010054382.1, read as the reverse complement.
TGATTTCTAGTTTCATTTCATTATGATCTGAGAAGGTGCTTTGTATAATTTCAATCTTTTTATATTTATTGAGAGCTGTATTGTGACCTAATATGTGGTCTAACCTGGAGAAAGATCCATGGGCACTTGAGAAGAATGTATAACCCGCTGAGTTTGGATGCAGTGTTCTGTATATGTCTGTTAGGTCTAACTTGTTTATCATATTGTTCAAGTTCTCTGTTTCCTTGATGATCTTCTGTCTAGTTGTTCTATCTAATGATGTGAGAGGGGTGTTGAAGTCTCCAACGATTATTGTAGAAATGTCTATTTCTCTGTTCAGTTTTGTCAGAGTTTGTCTCACATATTTTGGGGCACCCTGGTTAGGTGCATAGATATTTATGACTGTTATATCTTCCTGGAGGATCGTCCCTTTTATTAATATATAATGGCCTTCCGCATCTCTTATCACTTTTTTTGCATTTGAGGTCTATTTTGTCTGATATTAGTATAGCTACCCCTGCTCTTTTCTGGTTACTGTTCGCGTGGAGTATCTTTTTCCAACCTTTTACTTTCAGCCAGTTTGTTTCCTTGGGTCTGAGGTGAGTTTCTTGTAAGCAGCATTTGGATGGCTCATGTTTTTTTTATCCATTCTGTCAGCCTGTATCTTTTGATTGGGGAATTTAATCCATTCACATTCAATGATATTACTGAAAATGTACTATTTATTTCCTCCATTTTATTCTTTGGTTTTCATATGTCATCTTGTTTTTGTCTCTCTTTTTACTCCTTTGGTTATCCTTTCTGCTTTTCTTTCTTTTATACTCTCCTCCAAGCCTCTCTCTCCTGTCTTTTTCTTTCAGGTTCTAAGGTTTCCTTTAATATTTCCTGCAAAGGTGGATTCTATTTTGCAAACTCTCTTAGTTTCTGTTTGTTTGTGAATACTTTATATTCACCTTCATATTTGAAGGACAGTTTTGCTGGATAAAGAATTCTCGGTTGGCAGTTTTTCTCTTTCAGTTTCCTAATTGTATCATACCACTGTCTTCTGGCCTCCATGGTTTCTGAAGAGGAATCTACACTAAGTCTTACTGGATGTCCTTTGTACGTGATCATTTGCTTCTCTCCTGCTGCTCTGAGAATTTTCTCTTTATCTTTTACATTTGGCATTCTGAATAATATGTGTCTTGGCATATTTGGATTTATTCTCATTGGGGTACGGTGTGCTTCTTGGACATGGAAGTTCATTTCTTTCATGAGAGTTGGGAAATTTTCAGCTATTATTTCCTCAAATACTCTTTCTGCCCCTTTTCCTTTCTCTTCCCCTTCTGGCACTCCCACGACACGTATGTTCTTGCGTTTTGTGTTGTCATTCAACTGTCTGAGCCCCTGCTCAATTTTTTCCGTTCTTTTCTCTCTCTCCTTTTCTCTCTTCAATTTTAGCTGCTCTGTCTTCGGTATCACTTATTCTTTCTTCTATCATTTCGAGTCTGTTGTTGTATGCCTCAAATGTATTTTTGACTTCACCTATTGTGTCTTTCATCCCCATGAACTCCATTACTTTTCTGTTCAGGATTTCAAATTCTTCTTTGCTTTCGCTCAATGACTTCTTGCTGTGATTGATCTCTTTAACTATATTCTCTTTCATCTCATTAATTTGATTTTGGAAATTTGTGCTCATCCCACTGATTAGTTCTCTCAAATTCTGCATCTCTTCTGGGACTTTGCTGTATTCCTTTTCTTGGGCCATGTCTTCTATTTTCTTAGTATGGCTCGTAATTTTTTGCTCGTGCTTAAGCATCTGGTTAGTTTGTATTTTACTTAGATGCTCTATCTCTTTCTCTTTTATGGGGTTTTAGTGGCAGGAGGCTGTGAGTTACCACAGCTCTTTGATTTTGGGCTCAACCTTGATTGTTAGGATTGTTCTGCTGGTTGCTCAAAACTGGGCACTGGACCCAGTAATTGGTTGTAGAGTCGTTTCCTAGGGCCTTGGGCAGGGAGGCTATAGAGGCCAGGAAAAGCCCCTCTTACTTATTAATTTTCTTATGTGCACTTCCTTGGTCTGCCAGGAGATCGCGCTTGTTGGCAGCTCTCAATTCAATGCCTGGTTGGAGCTTATTTGTTGTGACACAGACCAGATCAATGTGATAGAGCTTCCTGTCTGGGGGCTAAGAGCCCTGTGATTCAAACTTTCTGAGACAGTTCTCCAGAGTTCTCTCGTAGCGCCCCCCTTTTCCCAGCTAGGAAATATTTCCACTCCCTTCTGAATCCTCAACAATCAGTCCCTGTTAGTAGAGGAGGAGATTGGGAGGTTTGTATATCTTTAGCCCCTTGCAGGCTCCAAGGCAAACAATGGCGCAGCCCCACCCGGCCTGGAAGGGCTCTCGGGACAGGGCAGACCAAACCTGGGAGTCCAAAGCAGGGTCAGCCCCAGGCTCTCTGTCCCCTCTCCCGTGGAGTCCTCAACAATTAGTCCAAGCTAGAAGAGAGGGAGGTTGCAAGGGTCGGATTTCTGCAGTCCTTCCTAGGTCCCAGGGCAAACCACTGTGTGGAAGGGTCCGTGGGGCTCTGCAGCCCAAATTTACAGGTTGAACCTGAGTCAGCCTAAGGCTGTGTTCCTCTCTCTCCCCTTTTCGGGAGTGGTAGATCCCTGGACCCCCTTTGTCTGTGGTCGCAGGCCCAGAGGCCCGAGAATTCTGAAGAGTGTGGGGGAGGGTGCCAGCAGCAGCAGAAGCTGCTACTTAACAACTCACGGTTCTGTTGTTGCGATTTCCCTCTTTTGTCCCTCTCTTCTCTGGGTGGTGTGCAGCCTTCACCTGCTGTCCTAAACCATAGAAGATCTTTCTCGGGGCTGTTTCAGCTTGTCCTCTAGCTATTTTTCTGGAGAAGAGATTCCCGTGTCTTACTAGTCTGCCATTTTCCCGGAAGTTAGCTCCCTTGCTCTTGCTTTCTCTTTCTTGTTCCCTCTCCTCTTCTCTCAGCTGGCTTCACTCAGGAATGCCCTCCTCACATGGCGAGAAAGACGAATTTTAGCAGCGCCAGCATACCTGGTCCCTGGGTGTCCACGTTGCAGCACAAGCAAGGCTCTGCTTTTTTTTCCTTCTTCTTCTTTCTCTCTTTTTTTTAAGGAATATTGTTTTGGCCCAGCTTGGACCATCATCCCGTCCCAGAAAATCAGAGGAACCTTCTGATTGTTTGGGGAGGGGCCGGGCCTCCAGAAGCGAAGGAGCAGGAGTGGAGGAGGGGGGCTCGGCGAAAGAGGCCGGGAGGGGGGCTGGGTAGCCCACAGCAACAGGTGGTCCCCACAGGAGCCGCTAGAGCTCTGTGGGCAGGGGACGAGCGGCCAGAGCCGTGCTTTAGGAAGACAGGCCGGTGGCCGATAAGTCTCAGGTGGGCCCTCGAGAAGTGGCCTCCTGGGTTCCCAGAAGCAGAAATGAGTGGACCGAGAGCTTGACTCTGACCTGTGCTGGGTCACGTCGGTCAGCAAAGGGGCCTGAAGTGGGTTCTGGGTCATGGACGTGCGGCTTGTTGATGTCGTTTATCAGGGTTCACGACAAGGAAGTCGGCCTGCATGCTGGCGGCGGTCTCCCCAGACCCCCCCACCCCTTTCACGGTTGCACGCTCTGGGGTATTCTCTGCTTTTCTGGTGTTCCCAGGTGCTGGTCAGTCGTCATCAGGCCGTCTGAGAATCGGGGGTGCTTTGGGCCTCGCCGTTTGTACTTGCTCAGCCGGCACGGCACGGTCCGTCGGGCTGTCCATCTTGTTGACCCTGAGTTATGTGGACCTTATGAGTCAAGCTCTTGAGCCTGAGGGTGAGTTCTTGTGGCTCAGCGAGGGGAGAGTGGTGTGAGGCCCACAGGCCTGCTGGCTCACAGCCCAGACTCAGGTGAGCTGGGGTGGGTGTAGGGCCAGCTGCTGCTGAGCAGGGAGCCAGGACGGGCGAGGGGAGCCAGAGCTGTGCAGCCTCCCGTGGCCACCACAGCATGCACCCTGCGTGCCTTGGGGCCTGCATTGCTCGCAGGAAAGAGCAGCGGCAGCTCAGACTGCTGGAGGCATGAGTCCCCTGGCAGTTTGTTGCCACATTGGGCCTCCTGGTGGTTGTCGTTGCAATGAAGCTGCGCTTGAGGGGCCCTTTCGAGGAGGCTCCAGCACGACCGAGGAGCCTTTCTCCTGGAATGCAGCTGGATGGCCAGCGTAGGTTGTTCAGCAGGACTTCTTGGCTGTCACTGGGGGGGCACTGCGCAGCCTTAGGGGTGCTGTGCCCGCCGGCGTGGGTGTTGGAGTCGGAGGAGGTGACCCTGGAAGTTCTGGAGCTCGCCCGCCCTGGGGTTGGGACATGGGAGGAGAATCCGTTGCCCTGGGGTAGGTCCTCTGTCCATCCTGATCGCCGCTACCTGTCAAGCTTCCTGGTGCCCTGGGCATCTGCAAAACATTGGAAAATTCCAGGACAGCAGGAGCTCGAGCTGACAACATGGGGCTCAGGATTTGGGTCAACCATGTGGTGTATGTCCGCATGGGAACGTTTTTGTGAGTGAAAGGTGCTGCTGGTAGCGGCAGGGTGGCCGAGCTAGCTGGACTGACGGGGTGTGGGCCCTGGGCAGGGGGTGGCCAGCTCACTCCTGAAAGGTCTAGCTGGTCGAGGGCAGAGACGGGGAAGCAGGGACCGGAGCAGCCGCAGGTGGCCCACACTTTTTGTCCTTAGGCGGAGCAGGGGCTGCTTCCAGGGCTGCGCCGTTGCTCACTTTCATTTCTTTTCTCTGATGAAACATGAGTGACGGACACTCTGTGCCAGGCTCGGTGCTCAGGCCATGCCCAACGTGAGGCTTGTGCTGCGAGGTGGGCGCATGATTCTCAGTGCAGCGTGAGCGAGGCAGCGACTGACCTGCAGGGGCTTCCAGATCCCCCGGGGGTTCCTTGGGGAACTCGGTGAGCCCTAGAGTTCCAGCTCCTCGTTTGGCCAGTTTGCTTGGTCTGGCCCCGTTTCCTCTCCAGCTTCACTGGCAGCTCCTGCCTCATCTGTCCTCTCTCCATCCATCCATCCATCCATCCATCCATCCATCATCTAAGTCTCTATCATGGATCGATATCATCTATCTCAGCACAGCGTCGGGCACGCGGTTGGCGTTACATAAGGGTTAGCTGACTTAGGTTATTGTTACTGACACCCAAATGACGGAGGGTGGCACTGGGTCTCTGTGGGTCCTGGAAACATGTCCCTGCCATGCTGCCCCTGCCACACGGCCCCGTGTCCCCTCCTCGGCCTGCATGGCCTCAGGCCTGACCTGCAGATCCCACGGCCCAGGTCCCCCATTTTTTCAACCCAGTGGCAGGGGCCCTGGGTCCAGGCATTTCCACGACGTGTTCGTTAGAAGCTGCTCCTTTGGTTTGTGACGTGCAGAGGCTGAGGGCCCCCTGGCCGCATCCTTTGTGAGTCATTAAGAATGTCACATTTGGTTTAGGCCAGCACTGTTCCCGCAGGGCTCACGGTGCCGTGGCAGGCTGGAGTGGCCCTGCAACACGCTGTCCAGGAGCTCCCTGGCTGCAGTCTGGGGCCACCAGGGGGGAGCGTGGCCCCCTCGGTGAGCGTTAGCCATCACCCCGACATCAGCCGTGCCTTGGAGAGGGCAGCGGGGCCTCTTCAGGCAGTGGGGTCCAATGGTGGCTGGTGCAGGGGGACAGGGCCGTGCTTGGGGAACACCCTGAACCCTCTCCCCATGCTGGCCAGGGGCAGGAGCAAAGGTCCTGTCCCGACTCTGCTGCCCAGTGGAAGGAGACTTTGTCGCCCCACGGGCCGTGGAGGTGGCCCAGCGACATGCCGTCTGTGGGGGAGCCCGGAGTGCCACCGCTGACTTTGGCTGGCTGGCAGCCCGCGTGACTGGGCTTGAGGCCCCCTGAGATTGTTTGGGGGTTCTACACTGCCTGCCTGTTCTCCAGGCTCCTGGTGCAGGACCTGCTCGGGCACTGCTTGGCACTTCTCTACACTCCTCTGTCCCCCACCTTCCCATGCAGTGATTCTGGCAGCTGCACGTCCAGAACGTCTCTTTGCAGGCCCTGGGCGAGGACTTAGAGGGGAACGGTGTCAGATATAGCCTCTGTTCTCAAGGACTGATGGTCAGTGGGGGGAGGAGGCCGTGGGGTGGGAGGACAAGGACAGCCTCCCCAGGGTGCAGGGCAGAAGACAAGGAGGGGGGCTGTAGACACTCAGCTGTTTCCACTGAAGAGGTGCAGGTTTCTTTTTGGCCACTGGATGTGCACTGTAACAGGCTGCCGCAAACAGTTGTATGGGTTGTGTACTGCACAAGTCAACCAACACAGAATCATCTATTATGGTGATTTGCTGGCAGGTAGAAGTAGAATGCCTTGAGGGAGGGGTGCCTTTGGGGACCAAGGTGCATGCAGGCAGGGTGGGGGGCACCGCTTGACTGTAGCATCAGGTCAGGAAAGGTACTGCCCCAAGGATGCTCCAGATGGCTGGAGGGCCAGGGAGCAGTGCTGGCCACATGCAGCCCCTTGAGTCCCGGGCTGGCTCCTGTGAGTGAGCCATGACGCAGGCCCGCAGGTGGCAGGCTGCCCACCCCTACCCCTGTCTGCCTCCTCTGCCCGGAGGCTGCTGGCACCAGAGAGCAGGGGCCTCCCAGCACCACCAGTGTGTCAGTTCTGCTCTGGAAACTCGCGTGGCCTTTCTCCCGCCCCGAATCTGGGGTGCATGGCTGCACTGGGCCTCTTGGGCCACACTGGCAGCTCTGAGACCTGCTGGGAATGGCCCGTGGGTACTGGCTGGGTGGCTTCCTTGGGCCTCATCCTGGAAGCCACCAGAAAAGGGGCAAGATGGCGAGTGATCTTTGCCAGGTTTCAACCTTCCCCTCTGGTCTTCCTATATCATTCACCAGTCTCTCCCCAAGGTCAGCTGTAAGTTATCAGACAAATGTTCCATCTCTCCCTAGGGCTTTAGCTATTGAGCCTTCTCCTTTCAGCCACATGGCAGGATCAAAATGAAAAAGTTCTGTCCTCTGTGTGCATTCTTGAATGAATGTCCCTTTATATCAGCCCACCAAGGGATGTGGACTAAACCTGAGTCATGCCTTACTAATATGGTCAAATGAAAGCCCTAATTTTAACAGGTAATTTAGAGCCCCTCAAGTGTATCCAATATAATCAAAGGGTATCGTACCCAGAAAAATAAATTAGTTTACAAACATAATAATTCTCTTTTGGGAATCCATAAATAATCTAAACACGCTCTATATTTTTTATATTTTCATAGTCCTTACCTTTGTAATTACAATGAACACAAACTAAAAACAACTTTGTTCAACTATTACTAACTTAATTTACATGGTATACAAACTTTGTACTCTATATATCAACCTCTGTCCCCTTTTATTTGTTATTTTTCTTGGACATTTTTATGAATTGGAGTTCATTAACATAGATCTTAAATGTTATTTTACATAGTTGTCTAAGTCATAGAAGAGAAATGTGGTTACAAGCCAAACTTGGTTAATACACGCTTTTATAGTTACCTATGTAGTTAACTTTATCAATGTACTTTGTTTCTTCTTATGGCTTAAATTGTCCATGTAGTATAACCCTGTAATTCTATTTCAGCCTGAGGGAATCCCTTAAGCATTTCTTGTAGGGAAAGTCTTCTGGTAATGAGTTCTTCAGCTTTTGTTTACTTGCAAATGACTTAATTTCTCCATTTTTGAATGAATTTCACTGGATACAGAATTTTTTACTAACTTTGGATTTTTTCTTTAATCACTTTAAATATGCCGTTCTCCTCTCTCTGGCCTCCATTGTTTCTGATAAGAAATACATTGTTATTCTTATTGGGGATACCTGTGTATTACAAGTCAATTCTCTCTAGGTGCTTTCTAAATCTCTTATTATTTGAATTTTAACAAATTCACTCTAATGTGCCTTGGAGCAGATTTCCTAGGGTGTATCCCTCTTTGAGTTTCTGGAGCTTCCTGGATGTATATATACAAGTCTTCCATCAAATTTCAGGATTTTCATCCATTATTCCTTTTTTTTAAAAATATATTATTTATTTATTTATTTATTTATTTGAATAATAAGCATCCCTTTATTTGCTGATGCCATTACAAAAACTGATTACATTAGCAACAACAACAAAAAAGTGTTTTCTTGAGTTGAAATCAGAGGCAGTTAACTCCCCCAAATTTTAGGTAAAACGGTGTACAACATCAGTATTAAAATGTTAAATTTTACATTATTTATTTTTAAAAGATACTTACATTACATAATATTTTACATAAAAAAAAAATAAGGGATTCTCATATGCCCACTCCTCACACCCCCACTTACCCCCCATTAGCAACTTCTTAGATTAGTGTGGTATATTGATTGCAATTGATGAACACATTTTGGAACATTGTCACTAAGCATGGACTATAGTTTACATTGTCGTTTCTATTCTCTCCCACTCAATTCTGTAGGCTATGGCAGGATACATAATGGCCTGTATCTGTCACCATAATGTCATACAGGTCAATTCCAAGTCCTGACAATGCCCCCATATTATCTCTCTTATTCTCTCCCTGACTTCAGCACCTCCAGTGGCCACTGTCTCCATAACAATGATATAATTCCTTCCATTGCTAGAATCACAACATCTAAAGTAGAATACCAGTAAGTCTACTCTAGTCTATACTTTATTTCCCCATCCGGAGGATTCTGGGATGGTGATGCCCACTCCACCTCTAATTGAGAAGGGCTTTGATCCCATATGGCTGATGGATGGAACTCTCTTGCTTCCAGTTGTAGACTCTATCAGTACTTTGGTGTGGTGGTTGTCCATCCTCATTTCCTTGTTAGTTGTCCTGGGGGAATCCAATGAACTGGAGAGTAGATGTAGCAACTCCACTGAGGCTCGGGGCCCAGCTGGCACATGGACAGCACAGAGATTAAAGATTCTTGGTCATATACCTACCAATTCCAGCACCAACTATAGGTTCAAATAAAAGGGACAGAAGAGGCAGGTGTAGAGAAGTCACATCTGAGTCAAACTGTCACACTCAGGAGCACAAACTCCAAAGTAGGGCCGACTGGCAAGACACCAAACTCCAGAGCTATCTGCCATGACCATAGGACCTGGGTGTCTCCAGAGCCCCCAGGAGCCCCACTATTTGGGGTAGTATCTACCTTGGCCATCCATGAACTTCTGAGACATGCATAAGCATTACCTCTCTGATTACCTCCCAACTCTCTTTGAATTTTCTTAGCCATATACACTCATTTGTCTTTACATTTTCCCCCTTTTATTCAAGGTCTTTTTCCAGTTGTATCACCAGCCCATGCTTGATAGTAATCCCTCAGTGCCAGGGAGGCTCACCCCCAGGAGTCATGTCCCTTGCTGGGGGAAGGTAATGCATTTATATGCTGAGTTTGGCTTGGAGAATGGCCACATATGAGCAAGAAGGAGGCTTCAGGAGGTAACTCTTAGGCACCCTACAACATTAGGCTAAGTTGCAAATTCAAGATCAAAATGCTCATAAATATAGTCATCAATATCAAGGGCCCATCAATTGCCCATCTTTCTTCACTAATCATTGCCCCTGTACTTGGAGGATTGTTGCTATTCCAGAGCTCCCCAGGGTGGGAATTCAATAATCTTTGGTTGTTGTGTGATTCTCTACCCACTGTGGCAATGCTCCATGCATATTTGAATGTATTTATATACCTTATATGTATATCCAGGTGAACTTCCTCCCATGTGTAATCCATCACTGACATCCCACCCCCTTGATCCACCCCCACCATACAAGTAACCCTTCTGTGATCCAAAATTCTTTAAAAATGAAGCCAAGAATATTGCCAAATTTGATTAATAAGAAAATGAAATAATAATTATAGGTTTAAACATAAGAAATAAAATACATAATAAATGAGAGAAACTAAAACTAAAAGTTAAAAAGATTGGGGTATTTAAAAAATGAAAAATATTAAAAAAATAAAAAAATAATATAAAATAAATTTTTTTTGACATTTTGCCTTTCATCACTGTGATATCAATTGTCCTGTATGTACAGTGCCATTTTCTTCCATTTATTTTCCAGTGTCTTACTTTTAAAAATATTTCTTCAAAGTACTTTTAGGTCACAGTAAAGCCACATGCAGAATATAGGGGACTTCCATATACCCAACATCCTCCCCCTTTCCCCCCTTCCCTATTAATAATCTTTTTACATGTGAATGGTACATTTGTTACAACTGATGTATAAATATTGAAACATAGCTACCAACCATGGTCAATAGTTTATATTATGGTTTACATTTTAGACCATACAATTTTATATATTTTGATGAAATTTAACATGGAGTGTATCCATCATTGCGAGATCATGCAGATCGATTCCATTGCCCCCTAAATACCCTGTATTAGTCAGCCCAAGGGGTGCTAATGTGAAATACCAAAAATGGGTTGGTCTTTATAAGGGGTATTTATTTGGGGTAGAAGTCCACAGATACCAGGCCATAAAGTGTTAAGTTTCTTCTCTCACCACAGTTTAGTACCACGTGTTGGAGCAAGACAGCTGCTGACGTTTGCCAGGGTTCAGGCTTCTTGTGTTCCTCTCTTCCCGGAGCTGCGTTTCTTTCCAGGCTTAGCTCTTTTGGTTCCTTCACGAGGTGAATCTGGGCTTGATCCCATAGGAAGGGGCATGACTGGAGCTTTTGTGAAGTAAATGATTAGTATCAGCATGGTATATCTTTTCCCATCCCTTTACTTTTAATCCATTTGTGTGTTTCTATTTGTCTTGTTATTTATAGGCAGCATAGAATTGTGCCTTCCTTTTTAATTGAATCTAACAATCTCTGCTTTAAATAGGTGGAATGTAGATCATTTATATTTAATGTGCTTATTGATATGGTTAGGTTTAAATCTATCATCTTTCTATTTTTTTCTATTTGTTCTTTGTTCCTCTTTTTTCTCTTCTATCTTCTTTCAGATTAACTTTACATTTTTTATGATTCCATTATATTGCCTTTGTTCATTAGCTCTAACTCTGTTATTTTAATGGTTGCTTTAATTTATTACAGTTTGACTTCAAGTGATAGTATTCCACTTCCTGTGTAATATAAGAACCTTACAGTAGTGTACTTTTATTTTTCTCCTGTTGTCATACATTTTACTTTTACATATGTTATAAACTTCACACTACATTATTACTGGTTTTGATTAAACAGCCAACTATATTTCAAAGAGATTTAAATAATAAGGAAAAAACTTACACATTTTCCCATCTGGTATCATTCTCATTCTTCCTGAAGGGTTTCCTTTAACATTTCTTATAGTGAGGAGTTTGTTATGAATTCTTTCTGTTTTTGTATGTCTTTCTTTTTGGAGGTACTGGGGAATGAAACCAGGACCTTGTACATGGGAAGCAGGCACTCAACCACTGAGCTACACCTGCTCTCCAGCTTTTGTATGTCTTAAAAAGTTTTTATTTCACCTTCATTTTTGAAAGATATTTTTGCTGGGCTTAGAATTATAGGTTGATGGGTTTTATCTTTTAGTACCTGGTGATTTTCAAAGGGTTCCCATCAGGGATTCGGTCTCTCTCCTCTCTGGTCCTCTGTCCCGCGAGCTCTGACCACCTTAGTCTCTCTGGACTCAGCTTCAAATCCTCTGCTCTGCCTGTGACACTCCTCCCAGTGTTTCCCTGGCAACTCTCCCAAGACCACCCTAGGGCTTACCTTGTATGTTTTCAGTCTTTCAAGAATCAATGGTCTTTGTTGCCTCATGTCCAGTATCATGAAAACCATTGTTTCATGTATTTTGCCCTTTTTTGGTTGTTTCAGGCAGGAGGGTAAATCTGGTTCCTGTTGTTCCATCTGGGTCAGAAGCACAAGTCCAAGGTTATTATTATTTTTTAGGAGGTACCAGGGATTGAATCCAGGACTTCATGCATGAGAGCTGGCGCTCAACCACTGAGCCATATCCACTCCCCAAGGTTATTTTTAATATTGGTGATCTGAGCTCATTTAGCGATGGAAGGGGGTGGTGAGGGGGCAGTTATTGGAGCGAGGTAGGTAGGGCCAGTTTATTCTCTAAGCTGCTCTCCATCGATACTCTGTGTCAGGCTCCAGTGGCTAGGAAGGGGAATAATTCATAGCCTCTGCCCTCCAAGAGCCCATAGTCTGAAGGCATGGGGGAAACGCTCTACGGTTGTTTTAATCAGGAGATACAGCTGCTGGGACAAAGCAGATGTTTCATGTTTCCAAACTATGAAGAATTAGATTCATTTAAAACATTTTCACCGAATGCAATTATAAATGCTGTTTCAGGGAAGGCCTACAAATCAGCATCGATTTGCTCAGCTCTTGAGGGAAGAAGATGGTTAGTTGTGTGAGGAGGCTGAAGGAAGGAGCTTGAGATCTGGGGTCAGAAGTCCCACGTGGGTGCCCCCTAGGCCCTCCGCCTCAGGGAGCCTTAGTGCTCGTGTACACCGTATGATGGAAGCATCTGACAGGGTTTTAATGGGGCGCTTGGCTCCAGGAGGTGGTCAGCCAATGTGGTTCCTGTGTCTTTGTGCAGAAGGAGGCCTTGGCTTGGTGTCTGTCCATCGTGACTCTCAGATGGTCATCTCCTCCTGGGTCCCAAGTCTCCAGCCTTCCCAGAGGCAGAGCCTCCCCAGGTGGGAGCAGTGGGGCTTGAGTTTATGTACCGCCCAGATGGATGGCTGCATTCTGAGATGCCACATCTGCCTCTCCCATGGTACCTGGATCCTGGCCTGCACTGACTGCTCGCTCGTTCCAAGTCAGAGCAGCCCCCGGGTGCCCCTCAGTCCGCCAAGTCTGAGGGCTTTGCAAGGAGCACACGGGAATGTGCCCCTCCCGCTGAGAAGCTGCTGTCGACCTGCCTCAGAAGTCTCTTTGGCTTGGAGAGTTGAGACTAAGGGCAGTTGAAATAGCCCTGGATGGGCCGCGGGAGGGGGCCAGGGAGGAAGATAGGAAGGACTGATGACAGCAAGAGGCTGGGAACAGGGTTGAGAAGACGCCCCATGAGCCAGCTTGAGGGCTAGGCCAGGACGAGGGGCCACAGAAGCTGAAGCGGAGCCTCTAAGGCTGCCATTTGCCCCTGTGTGTGCGTTGGGGGAGGCCCACCTGTTGGCTTGGTGACCTCAACTTTGCCCTGTAGGGGTAGGGGTGGCAGCACCTGCTTGGCCTGCCCTGGGCTGGCTGGGGCCGGGGTCCAGGCTCAGGTCACCACCCTTGCCCTGAGCTCTCAGCTGTCAAGTGGGGGAGGCTTCATGGTGTACCACGCTGTTGGCATGCAGCACCTGTTCCTGCCGTCCGGGGCACCCGGCGAGGCGGCGGTGGTGCCGCTGTTTTACAGGCAGGAAGCTGAGAACCTGCAGGTGAAGGCCTCGTCCAAGGTCAGGGGCGGGGCTTGGCTTAGCCCAATTCCGTCTGCAGGCCAAACTCCTTCATGCCCTCCCATCTCTCTCTCTTTAGGAATTTAACCAAGTAGTCCTCTGTAATACCTCCCGTGGGTGGTCTCCTGAGCCCCGGGGGCCCCTGTGCCCTGTGCTGGTCTGGGCAGGGCGTGGGGAGCGTTTGGATCCTTGGATTTGTCACAGGCTGACCCACATGCAGTGACAAACAACCCGCAGTCTCCGTGCCCTATTTCCCTCTTGCTCACGCACAGCACCCGTCGTGGGCTGGGGGCCAAGCCCTGTTGCAGTCTCCCTCACCCCGGGAACCTTGACTGCTGGTGCTGCTGGTAGAGGGACGCTGTGGGCAAGCTGGAAGCAGCTCGGAAAGGCCCCTGGAGCGAGTCCAGTCACATCTGCTTTCATTTCGTTGGCCACGCCCGACTCAGAGGGTGGGGGCTGTGTTGGCCATTGGCGAAACTCACCCCATCCACAGCAGACACTAATGACATTCAGAGGCCCCTGTGTGACCCTGGCTAGGGCTGGGGCTGCTCAGTGGGGAAGGCGCTGCCCCCTGTGGATTTGCCATCTAGTGGAGGGACAGTCATGACACAGGAAAGGGACGCCTGGGGGTGGGAGGTGGGTCCGGGGCTGGGGTGCAGAGAAGGGGTGACTTTCTGCCTTGGGGAGGCTGGGAAGAATTCCCCAAGGGCCAGCACCTGCGCCCAGGGTAGAAGCTGAAAACTCTCCAGTGTGGGAGCAGAGAGAGGGGCATTGCGGTCTGAGGGCAGCTCATGCAAAGGCCCCGCGGTGGTGAATGCCTGTGGCCTGGGTGCCTTCAGCTCCTCTGGCCTGTAGGGGTGCGGCAGGGAGGAGAGGAGGCTGGAGAGGTGGCAGGACCACAAGTGCAGCTTTTAGGCCGGGGACACGATGGCCTGACTCTCTGGGTGCTCCCTGCTGAGCCAGGGTGTTGGAGGTGGCCTGTGGGTGCGCTGGGCCTGCTGAAGGCCCTGCATTACTGGCCAAGCCTAGGGTGGGTGTGGGGGTTTCGGATCAGGTCTAGACTCTCCCTGCCAGCAGCCCTTGCTGTGCGCCCTGGGGGATGAATCAGCTCCATTCTTCAGGAACAAAAGCTCCAGGGTTGCCAGGGAGATGCAGAGGCTGCTGCCTGCACTTCCCGAGCTGCAATTTGGTGTCAGGAAGAGCCTGCGCTCAGCAGCCCCAACCCCCGACCCACAGAAGGGTCTGTCCTGAGGAGGGCGGGTTACAGGCCTGCCATGGTGGCTTTGGCCACCGCTGGCTCCAGGCCTCCCAGGGCCTCCTCCTTCTCAAACTAAAGCTGGGCCAGACACTGAATGAGGCAGCAGGGCAGTGACCGCCTTCACGCATCTCTTCAGTGCGTGCTGGTGGATGCCCTGGGCGTGCCAGGCTCAGGGCTGGCGGGTGCCCGTGGTGGCGTGGGCTGGGACACAGGACACGTGGCATTACTGTTCCTGAGGCCAGGGGCTCCGAGGTGGCTGGCATGGGTCCCGCCAGGCCTTGAGTGTTTCTGGGAGTGAAGGGTAGGGAGTGTTCTCCAAGGGTCAGCTCCCCAAATCCCCAAATCCCCAAATCCCCAAATCCTCCCTGAAAGGAGACCTGGGGGCCGGGGGCTGATCCGTCATCGGGCCCTGTTGCCCCCACACCCCCCACGCATGAGGAGCCCTGGGCCAGATACAGGCAGGGTGGCAGGGGTGGGGTGTATGGGTGCAGAGCCTGGGGGCTGCCAGCTGCATGGAAGCGTTGGAATCCGTGAAGTGCCCTTGGGGGTCGGATGGTGTTTTGGTTTGGGCCGTTATGGACACCTTTAGGGGTTGTCACAGACGCCATGTGTGCGAATAAATCTACAAAACTTTAAGGCATGAAAATGTAGCATCTTGTTCAGTCGACAAGTTGTCATACTGTTGGTGGATCCTGAGGGTACAAACCGCGTGAGCAGATCCAGGAGATGCAGTGGAGGGAAGAGCAGAAGTTTGAGCCATCATTTAGTTTATAACAATGCCGTATGGGAAGGATAAAATCTAGAACAAATACAAAAGTCTTTATTAAGTAACCCTTTACAATAGGGTTACAATTCCTGGAAAAAGTGTCTGGTGTTTTCCACCTGCAAGCTTTTCCTCAGCCATTATGAATCTATCTTAATGACATACTCATTCTGTATAGCAGCCGTGTTTCGGGGAGCGAGGGGGGTCCTGGGGAGTGTTCTGATGGGATTAGGGGTGAGCGCCTCTTGGGGTCATGGGCAACGAGACTGGGGGTTGGTGGCAGGTCCAGGGGTCACAGGTGTGTGTGGGGGCAGTGGAGATGGCCAGTTCCTGGGGATCACTGGTAGAGGGGTATGGGGCTGGGGCCGCAGGGCCTTCAGTGGACCGTCATGGACTGTCCTGGAGGCTTTGTCCTTGTTCCTCGTCTCAGAGCAGCGCTCCCTGATCCCCCAAGGGCTCAGCTGTTGGGAAGGGGAGGCGGCTGGTAGGCACTCAGGGTGGGGGTGAGCCAGGGCGGAGTGCGGGGACATGGGAGATTGGCTGCGGAGCGCGACTTTGCAGCGTCTCAGGGTTATTATCTGCCCTCGTCACCAGGGAGAGTTGCGAAATTAAAATTAACTGTCGGAGAAGATTGATCCATTGATTGTCTAACCAGGAGCAGCCTCTTAGGGTTGTAAAATGTGGATCTCTCTTCGCAACAGCAGGTGGGTCCTGGTGGCACCGAGGAAGGCGGAGCCCCTGAGAGCCCATAGATGTTGCCTGTGGGGCCCAGCGCTACTGCTCAGGAGGGCTCGGTGTCTGGTTTCATTCCGAGACTCGAATCAATCCGTGGGCCGGGCGGGGGGGAGACTTGGGGCTCTGGAGTCACGCCTGCCTGGATTTGAACCCACCTAGCAGCTTCGCGCCCCTGGGCGAGCCTCGGTGTCCTCATCTGTGAACTGGGAGGGGTCTCGCAGGTCAGAGCCGTGGTGCCTGGCACCAGTTATCATGGGACAGGCTGGGGCCTGCAGAACCCATGGCAGTGGGGGGCAGCAGGGCCTCAGGCCTCATCCCCAGCCTCTAGTCTCCAGCCCTCGGGGTGCGGCACAGACAAAATAGAGGGGGACAGATGGCGAATTCCTGCAGGTTCCCAGGCTAAGGAGGAAGTGACAGATGAAGGACACAGGAGCAAGGGGTTGCCGACTCCGGGGTGGGGGCCAAGGGAGTCTGAGGGGCTCCCGGGGCTTACCTGCTGGTGGACTGAGCTGTCAGCGGCCTGCCCCGGGTGGGGTGGGGCTGCAGCTGCAGGGCTGGGAGAGGCAGGGGCTCCGACGATCCCCTTTGCCTGGTTCAGCCCTAAGCTGGCGTTAGGTAGAGAGGCTGGTGAGACCTCTGAAAGTGAGGGGACCGAGTGCCGCAGAAAAACTTGTCTGCAGGCTCCCAGCTCTGCCGAGAGCTTGCTGGGGGCCCTGGACGGGTCCCTGGCCCTCTCTGGCTTTCAGTTGGTAAACTGCGAAATGCGAGCCTAGGAGTAGAAAAAAGGGCTCTCCAACATTTGAAAGTAGTGGGACACTTTGTTGAGATGAAACCTTCTGTGACACCTGTAAGCAAGTGGGGGGCCAGCGCTCTGCCACCTCTCCCTGTGCTAGCAGGAAACATTTAGGGACCCACGGCCCCTTCCAGTACAAATACGCGCCCTCGAATTTTAAAAATTATGCTTTTTAAACCAACCCCTATTGCATGCTGGAGATGTGCCAGCCACTGCTCTGTGCACGTTACAAACGCCAAGTCCTTTCATTCTCACAACCCGAGGAGGGAGATGGGGAAACTGAGGCACAGAGAGGTGACGTGACATCTCAATCAGCCAGCTGGCGAGTGGTTGAGCTGGGATTCCCAACCAGGCAGGGCTGTCCATCTCTGCTGCCTGGTGATTAGGGTAGAGGAGGGGGCTCGTTCTGCTGGGACATGACTCGGGGGCTGTCACCTGTCGTCGCGGCATGCTCGGACCCCCGATGGTCTCCGGGGAACCGTCCCAGGGGGCCTGGATGTCAGGGGTGCCGGGAGCACTGCATGGCCTGCTGTAGGCCTCTCCATTCCACAGCTGGGACTGCCGAGGCCCCACGTCCAGGCTTATAAATGGGCGTTGCATGAGCTGGGAAGGGGAAACTGAAAGCAGGGGTTTCTCCACCCACTCTAACCACCGAATTTATTTAAGCAGATAAAATGCAGGGGGTGTAATGTCAGATTAATGGATAAATAACCCTTCTGGCTTTTGGCACGATGGTGTGGAGCGGCAGTGAGAAGCCCCATTATATTTGGCTCTGCCTCGAAGAGCAAGCACCACCCCAGCACCCCGACTGCGAACAGAGCATGAAATTGTTGGAAATGGCTCCCCTTCCCGTGCACAACAAAGATGTTTTCTCTGGAATAAATTGACTCCCTCTCAGTGCGCTGAGCCCTCGTTTCCCACAAATGTGGCCTATGCCAGGAGCGCTGAGGGAGGGAGGACGGCCCGGCCTGGGAACGAGGGGGGGGAGGGGACGCTTCCTGGGGCTCCTGGCTCCCTCTGCTCTCCAAGCCGGGCCTCTGAGGTGCTGGGGGGAGCCAGCGAACCTGGCCCTGCAGGATGAGTCCCTGGGGGGCTGGGGCTGGGTGGCGAGATTCATTGCTTTGCCTGCAGCAGCCCTGGCTCTGAGGTGCTGCCCACCAGCAGGAGGCATGGGCAGCCACAGCCCGCCTGGGGCGGGGCCACGGGGAAGCCCGCTCACGCCCCACCTCCTCTCTGTCCATGTCCAAGGGGGTGGGTGCCGGGGACCCAGGACCCCCTGAGCTGGGTGGGGTCAGAAGCCCTGAGGGGAGCTTGGCTTTGCCCTGCGCCGAATTTAAAGCTGGAGGAACAGTTTGCTGTGTAGGGTCCCAAGGGGCTGCTCCTAGGCAGGCTGGCTGCTCCAGGCTCCAGAGCCACCCTTTCCCCTCTCCTCCCTCCCTGGGCCTCTGCAGCCCCCGCCCCTCCCCCAGAAGCCTGTGTCTGGGAGCCAGGAGCAGGCTCCCCAGGCTCCCACCTGCCGGACCTTTGCTGAGCTCCAAATTAAAGCCAAAGCAGAAAACACAAAACATTCCCCCCACACGAGTGCAGGGAAGGCGCCTTCTGCCTTGTCAGTTTGGCCAGCCCGAGTCTAGTCTGCGGCTGGTAATTGTGGCGTCCAGCTGCGGTGGCCTCCCAGGGACGTGTGTTTTCTATCACTGTTGCTGTCTGTTACTGTGGACATCACATTTCCAAGCAGGTGCTGAAGGGGAAGTGGGATGGCCAGTGCTTTTCCACTCTGCGGGTGGAAGCCCTCGCCCCCTGGGCCCGGCTCCTACGCGGCCCTGCCTGGACACCTGGTCTCGCTCGTCTTGGGTCCCCACCGAGACCCTGAGCTCCTGGAGACCCAGCAGCTGGTCCAGGCTGACCGGAGCCCCCGGGAGCTGTAAAGGAGCTTACCGAGGACGCGGAGTGGCACTGTCCTGGGTTTTGAATTTAGCCCCATTCCTTGCTTGGTGACCTTGGGAAAGTCACCTAACTTCTCTGAGCCCCAGTTCCCTCATTTCTAAAATGGTGATGCTCCTGGTACCCCCTGGCTGGGGTAGGCGGCTGGACTATAGAAGTGCTGTCCCAGTGGGCAACTTCGTGCCTGGCATACATCAGTGCTTGAAAGTGCTGGCTCCAGGGTGACAAGAGGCCACGTGGGCGATGCCCGAGATCCCTGATCAAGTGAGAGCTGAGAAAGCGGTGTGGGGGTGGGGGTGGGGGGTGCGGTGGCCGCCAGGCCACTGTAGAGTGCCCCATGGCTGGGGGTGGGCCCCAAGGCCGGGCGGGCAGGCTCTCGGGTACACCAGGTCCTGAGTGGCTCCCAGCGACCAGGCCCATGAGGAGCGGCTGTCGGGGCTGAAATTTGCCAGTGCATCTGTTCAGCGTTCAGCCAGGCGCTCAGGGGTTCTCCCCTAGAGGAAGATCCATGGGAGGCAAGTCAGGCAGAGGCACTTCCCACCTCCAACTCCACTGGGGGGACCTGCGGTGCCCCTCCCAGGAGGGTGTTAGGTTTCTCCATCACCGCTCCATCACCGCTTGGAGCCTGCTCAGGCAAGATGCGGGGGCCTGGCCTCCTCCCTCCACTTTCCTTCCTGGACTCTCTCCGAACCTCCCCTTCCTCCTACTTCGGCCTCCCTCTCTCTCCCTTTCTTCCTGTCCCATATACACAATGTACACACACACAGCCTCCCCCCGTGCATACACGCACAGCCTCCCCTGGCACATACATGTGCACACACACACGCATAGCACACACATGCACACACAGACACAGGTGCATGGACACATGCACCATCGGGGATGTGACTTTAGCGGGAAAGGACGGGGAAGACCAGGCTCGACCACGTTTGAAATGAGTAAATTTTTTCTGCTTTGAAATGTACAGGTTCCCCCACCCCCAAAGAATAATTCAGAGACATGTCATTGTCTGCACTCAAGTGGTTTACACGCACACACCCACACCCACACACTCACGAGGGAGGACAGTTATTAGACTGCTGGCAGTGAATATTGGCAGAAACAGAGGGGGAGAGGAAGAGGCCGCCGAGCCCTGCCTTCACACTTTTGGGGCAAACTATGAGCTGACAGCAGTCAGAGCCAAGGGGTCAGCTGGACCACCTGCCCTTGGGTAGGGGCTGGGGTCACCAAAGGAAACCATCTGCTCTGTGGAGCCCCCCAAAGCTTTGTGAGCGGAGCTGTGGCATACGAGCCACACCGTCCGTGTGTCCTGTGAGCAGAGGCCCCTCCGTGGTCCTCCTCAGAGGACCGTACCCTCTTTTTATCTTCTGTGTTATGCGCCGTCCCTTAGACAGGTTGACCCTTTTGGTTTCGCATCTCGGTTCTCTGTGCAGCTCCAAGCACACGTGTTGAGCTCCTGAAGGTCCGGCATGACCTGGGTCTTCTCTGCGAATGGGCTCTTCAGGCACTTTATCTCAGATTCGTCATCTTTTCGTGAAAAAAAAAAAAAAAAAAAAAGCCTCTTCGTGTTTATTCAGTGCTTTGGATATGGGCTGTATGTTGTCCTGTTGTTCAGAATATCCACTGTTTCTCTCTGTGGGAGGGTTTGCTGGCCTGCCCTGGCGAGGTAATCCTGGCCACGTGGCTTGCTTGGGCCAGTGAAATAGTGATGAAAGTGACACCCACCTCTTCCGACCAGATGCTTTTAGGGCCCTGGCAGGGTTCTGTCGTTTGCTTTGCCCTCTGCCCCGAGAGAGTGACTATTCCTTAATGGGTTAAAGATGCCGTGGGGCAGAGCTGCCACCACTGGCAGTGAGCGTGGTGTGAAGGGCAAGTGACCCTTTGCTATTTAGGCCCCTGGGATTTGGGGGTTGCTTGTTATGACAGCATATCGTAGCTTAAACTGGCTAATACAGTACGTCTCTCAAATGTATTTTCTGCTTTACTGGTATAATTATTGGGCAGTGCTCATTCTGTTTTTAATTCCTTCCAATTGTGGCTTCATTAGAACCATAGAGGTTTCAATTTTGTTTTGAACTCTATTATTTAATCAACGCAATAGGTTTTTATCTTTGAAAATAAGTGGCAGTGTTGGTCTAAAATCTTCTTGTATTCTACATGAAGATCATTTTAGGCTTGGCTATTCCTCTGAAACTCTATCGCTTTCTCCCCCCCCTCCCCATTGGGCTGTCTGTTTTTTTTTTGTATTGACCCCAATTTTATGTATTTACTCATTGTAGAGTTTTCTCCATTCCTTTCTGTTTCGCTGAGGCATTTGGTCGCTAGGTGGGGTAGAAAGTGACGTGAGGCTGGGGTTCCGACTCACCCCCACCCTGGCTGATGGGAGAAAGCACATATTTTGCCCATTCCGTCCGTGCAGGTGAAGATGCTCTTTGCTTCGGCGGATTGCAGAAGGGTTTTGATTGGAGTAGTGGGAGGGAGTCGTGGCACGGCTCCCGAAGCTTTCTCTTCCTGGCCCTAATCCTGTTGGGTGTCTGGGCTGGCGCTCACGTCACCTTCCTTCTGGCCTGCCTCTTCTCGGGCTCTCTCGGGTCCCCACGGCCATTCCTCCTGCACGCCCAGCCTGGCTGTTCACCTTCCCCTGGTCTGTTTTCCTTACTGCGTGTGGAGCCCAGGTGGAGCTCGGCTCTCGGCTGCCCCTGGCCTTCTCAGGGGGCTCTTGCCTTGCACTGGGGGAATTCAGCAGGGGTGACCCCGTCTGCCTGCTGGCTTGGGTCAAGTGTAGAGATGGCGAAACCCAAGCCTGCCCCACATGTGCTTGTCCTGGAGCCTTCCCTGTCGGTCCTGCTTTGGCCTCCTCAGGCTCCAAGCCTGGCACTTGCCATCTACCTCCGTTGGGTTCTGTTTCCCCATCCCTGGCCCTTTCTTCCCGATGGCCATGGCAGATGGCTCTGTCAGTCAGTGTGTGAACTGCCCTGGAGTGGGGTCGGTGGCCGTTGATGGTCTCTGCCGAGTCCCTTATTGGTGCGTGGAATGGTCAGACCTGGGGACAGAGTCCTGAGAAGTGGCCCAAGAGACCTTGTGCAGGTTTCTCCGAATCACCCAGCCTTGGATCTGGTAACTTGAGTGCTAAGCCATCTACCTGTTCTCATGCTCAGCCCACCCCAGCACTTTGCAGCTACTTACAGCTGAAGGTGCTGTTCTCCAGGTGGTACAGTCAGTGCTCGGCAGGAAGCAGCTCAGGCATCCCAAAGGGTAACTGGACAGAGTTGAATGATGAGCTCAGGGTGCTGTCCCATCACTGGGCCCGATGAGGCAGGGGCAAGGGCCAGGGCAGTGGGACTGAACCCGAGAGAAAGATGTAGCCCGCAGAGAGGGCCGTGGTCTTAGATAGACCACCAAAGGGGTCCAGCTCAGCCGTCCTACCTTCTGCTGGTGCCTCCTCTGGCTGAGGCCCAGAAGAAGCCAGGGACCAGGAAGCCTGAGCTGCAGACCCCAGAGGGGACAAAGAGCCTGAGCTGCAGACCCCAGAAGGGTCAAGGAACCTGGAGCTGCAGACCCCAGAGGGGACAAGGAACCTGAAGCTGCAGACCCCAGAGGGGACAAGGGACCCAGAGCTGCAGACCCCAGAGGGGCCAGGGAGCCTGAGCTGCAGACCCCAGAGGGGACAAGGGACCCAGAGCTGCAGACCCCAGAGGAGACAAGGGACTCGGGGCTGCAGATCCCAGAGGCCAGCCTCACAGAGCACACTGCAGGGGGATCGGGAGTTGCAAACAGAAAAAGCTGCTCACCAAGTCCTGCTGTGACGGGGTGCGTGTCCCTGAAAATGCCCACCCAGTTACATACTAATCCCCCAACAGTTCCGCAAACTAAATATTTGTTCAAGGTGCTGGTGCCAGGGAGAGGGCTTCTCTCTCTCCCATCACTTGTGGATCCTCTTGTCAAAGAGGTGAGTTTAAATGCAGTCCTGGGGTTGTGATGACACTGGCATCGTCTTGGCAAGCTAAATGCCCCTGGGGGTAGCAGGGCCCTTTCCGGTGGGAGCAGAGCCCCTGTCCTGGCAGGAGATGCAGCCTCGGGCCGACCAGGCAGAAGGGCAGTTCCTGGAGGGGCAGGGACTGGCTGTCCTAAGCAGGACACGCAAGCCAGACTCCCACAGACACACCTGGGGGGCCCGAAGGATGATGCCACCTTCTGAGTGCCAGGCAGGCTGCGTGGGAAGGGGCGGAGGGGCTGCCGTCTGAATTGTCCTGGCATCACCTTCCCACGTTGCTTACCGGTTGCCATGTGTGTCCTGGGGGAGGAGGCATGGGGGCTGGGGTGCGGCGGCTTTAGAAGTTGGGGGACCGTGTGGGCCATACAAGGGCATGGGCCACATGCTGGGTGGGGGCCGCGGAGCCCAGGCCCCCTGGGTCTCTGGCCCAAGTTGTACGCCCTCTTTGCTGACCACCTCACGTAGTCTCTCCAGCTGCCACAGCCAGGGCCTCCCTGAGAGGACAGGGTGGACTCTCGGGGGGCAGCGAGGGGCACCTCTGAGGCTGGATGCTGGGTAGGGCGGAGGCTCCTTCCGGGCTGCAGGTGCTCAGAGATCAGGCAGGTGTGCACGCAGGCTGTGGGGGAGCTCGGTCCGAGGGGCCAGGTGTATGTGAGGGTCTGGAGGGGGAGGGCCCTTGAACTAGAACCTTGAGGTGTGGAGCCACTTTGTTTCAATTCCTCATTTTAAAATAGAAACGCAGTAAAGCTCTTGGACAGATTCTTTGACACAAGGAGACACAGAGGCTACGGCCCCACATGCTGAGCGCAGCCAGCGCTGCATCCTGGCCAGCTCCCTTCCAGGCCTCTGGAGTATTTGCGATGGCCCAGGGGTGGGGAGGGGATGTCAGGCGGGGTGGCCGGCATGGGGGCAGGAGATGTGGCAGGAGGGCGTCAGGGCACCAGGTTGGTGGGGCCGGGCACAGACGTGGCCGTAGTCTACTCTGGTTTGCCTTGTGTGGCCACCCTGGGCACTGCTCCTCACCTGAGCTTCCCAGTCCTGCAGGCTTTGCCCTGCTCAGTGCAGGCAGCTTTCAGGGAGCTGATGAGCAGCGTCTGGGTGGGCTGCCCAGCTCGGGTCTCCCTCAGCTTTGTGGGCTCCCTGGCTGGGGCACATGCAGCCAGGTATCCCCCTGACATTCATCGTGAGTGTGAATTGTCCAGGCAAGGGAAGCCGATAACTCTTACTTGCCATTTTCAGCAAGGGTTCTGGATCTGTTCTAGGCTACTAGGCTGCAGAGATGCAATGCACCAGAGGTGGGTCGGCTTTTACGATGGGGATGTGTTAGCTTACAAGCTTACAGTTCTGAGGCTGTGAAAATGTCCACATCAAGGCATCATCAGAGATGCTTTCTCCCTGAAGACTGGCTGCCGGTGATCCTGGGCTCCCCTGTCACATGGCAAGGCACATGGTGGTATCTGCTGGTCTCTCCCTTCTCCAGTTTTCGTTGCTTTCAGCTTCAGGGTTCAGTGGCTTTCTCTCTCTCTGTCTCCATATTCATCATGTTTATAAGGTACTCCAGTAAGAGGATTGAGAGCCACCCTGGGCCACAGCTTAATTGAAATAATTGAATCAAAGGCCCTTAACTGAGGTAACCGCATCACAAGGTCCCACCCACAGTAGCTCCACAGCCCCAGAATGGACCGGCTTTACCAACAGGATTTTCTGGGCCTACCTAGTCTCAAACTGGTGAATATTCTAAGTCAGATTTAAGAGACTATTCACCAGTTGTTTTGGGCCAGAACTATTGTGTGAATGTGTGAATGTCCTAAGCGATAATGACGCAATTCACACGGCTCATTTAAGGAGCATGCAGTGGGGGGGGGGCTGGTGGGCCGTGGGCAGGGTGACGACGTCTCCTGGGAGCCTGCCCTGGCTCTGCCGGCCACGCTGGGGGAGCATGTCAGGGCCAGAGCCGGGCTCTCAGCCTGGCTGCATACTCGAATCACCCAGTCGCGTGTAAACATGCCGGCATCACGGCCCCTGACACTGGGTGCAAAGTGGGAGCAGCCACAACTGCGGTGTAGAGACAGCTGCACCTGACTAGCAGCGACTCCCAAACGTTTTTGTGCGTTAGAGTCATCTCGACGTCTTGTATCTGCACACGGATGTTCATAGCGGCATTATCACAATTGCCAAAAGGTGGAAGCAATCCATCAACAGATGAGTGGTAAACAAATGGGGTAGAGACCCTTGGTGGAATACTACTCAGCCGTAGAAAGGAATGAGCCCTGATGCATGCAACAGCATGGATGAACCTCGAGGACATCTTGTGTGAAGGAAGCCAGATGCCTGAGGACAAAGATTGTGTGATTCCACTTAAATGCCACACCTAGAACATGCAAACTCATAGAGATGGAAAGTAGATGACAGGGCCCAGGGGCCCAGGCTGGGGAGGGGAGTCACTGCCTGATGGGTCCAGAGCTTCTGTTTGGGTGATGGAAAGGTTTTGGCAATGGGTGGTAGCACAATGTAATTGTAAACCCCATCACTGGGCTGTGTACTTAAAAGTGGTTAAAAGGGGAAGATTTGAGTTGCACATACATTATCACAATAAAAAGTTAAAAAAATTCAGTATGCAGGCCCTGCCCCTAAATCTCTGATTCGTAGGTTTGGGGTGGGGTCTGAGAATCTGCCTTTCTATCTAATTAGTCATTAGGTGATGCTATATTAGTCCAAAGACCACACCTTGAGAACCTCTGGCCTAGAGGATGGTGATGGGGGAAACCCTGGTACCCCCAGGTGGTGTGTGCAGGTATTAGCACTCAGGTGGTGAGGGGAGGTGTGTCCCCCAGGTGGTAAAGGAAGGTGGTGGCTCTGGTCAGAGGAGGTTGTGAGGGAAGGCGTTGGCTGTGGGGAGGACAGGTGACACAGAGGTGGTGAGGATGATGGGTATCAAGATGGTGGGGGAAGAGGCTGGCTGGCACAGCTAGTAAGTGAGGGTGTTGGCTGTTACCCGGTGGTAAGAAAAGGTATTTGCTGTCACACAGAGAGGTGGTGAGGGAAGGTTTTGGCTGACACAGGTCGTGAAGGAGGCATTGGCTGATGCCTGGTAGTGAGGAAAGCTGTTGGCTATATCTTTAGGTGGCAAAGGAAGTTGTTAGCAGTCAAAGGTGGTAAGGGAAGGTGTTGGTGTTAGCAGGTGGTGAAGAAAGCTGTGGCTTTATGAACAGGTGATGAGGGAAGGTGTTGGCAAGCACACACCTGAGCTGAAGGAAAGAATTGCTTTGTCATAAATGGGAAGAAAAATGTTGGTTACAGGTGGTGAGGGAAGGTGATACCTGTTACAGGTGGGGAGGGAAGGTGATACCTGTTACAAGTGGTGAGGGAAGGTGCTGGTTTTCACAGGTGGTAGTAGGGAAGCTATCAGGGGCTACAAGGTGGTGAGGAAAACTGTTGGCAGTGACACATTTGAAGTGAGGGAAGGGGTTGCCTTGCCATAGATAGTGAGGGAAGGCATTGGCTGTTACAGGTGGCAAGGGAAGGTGCTGGCTTATAGGTGGTGAGGGAAGGTGGTATCTGTTACAGGTGGCGAGGGAAGGTGCTGGCTGTTATAAGTGGCAAGGGAAGGCGGTGGCTTCTCTGGTTGGCTTATAGGGGTATCAGCCATATTTTACACTGAAGCTGAAGCTGTCCCTGGCTCTTCCTTGTGTGTCCCCCTTTCCCCTTTACTGATTCTGTGCACCTGGCCTGTTTGTCCTGCCTGGTGCAGCTTAGAGGGCCGAGAGGGCCACGGGATCCCCTGGCCTCTTTTGGGGTGGGTGTGTTTCCTGCCCTCGGAAGGAGGCGGGTTAGGTTGGTCCAGGAAGCGGCAGCTGGGGCTGAGAGGTGGGGAAATGCTCTGCACAGTAGCATGCTGGCCATAAGGAATGCATCTGCCAGGACGGCCCCAGAAGCCGGAGCTTTCCCGTACGCATTCAGCAGGCACATTTCAGTGCAGGAGCCACTCTGCCTCTTGTCATCTTCATCGGTTTCCAGTCGAAAATCACTGCAGCCCCGTCCTGGGCTCCGGGCCGGTGCCCATGGGGCCACTGTTCTCAGAAGAGCAGGCGGCGGAGATGCGCGAATCTGAGCCCAGCCTTGGAGACACAACACGGAGATGAGCCCATCTTGGGGGAAAATACGTAGCTGTCAGCCCGGTGGAGGCTGATGCCTGGTGTTTCTATAGCTACAGTAAATGCAATTACCAAAGAGTAACCCTTTGCAGATTTCGTTGTAACCCCAGATAGCTAATGACATTTGCTGGTTTTCTAGCAATCTGGGACAAAATGCTCATTTTGAATTTAACACGAGTAATGCCATTTTCCATCTTCGTTAAGTACTTTGTGTCATAAAAGAGTTATCTGCACAGAGTCCCCCGGTCCTGTCGGTAAACATGTTACAAATATTATCATCACTCATTTTCTGGATGAGATGTGGAGAAGGCCTGGAGAAACGCTCCTCCTTTCTGTTTACGGCTTTGCTTCGAGACTCAGCAAATTTGGCATGAAATCATCGTGCACCGGCACCTCACTCTCTGCCGAGGCCCTGGAGACGGCCACGCCAGCCGGGGGAGCACCGGCTGTGGAAATACCTCCTTCGGCCAGCCGGTCACGCGGCTGTCAGGGGGTGTCCCTTGGCTACCAGCAAAGCTGACGACTGCTGAGCGCCTGCGGTCTAGAAAAATGGGAGGCGTTGGCTGCGGCTTGTGGGGGGGATGTGCGTTTCCTTTCTGTTCCTGGAGACTTGGAGAACTTGCACACCAAAGTAGAGTGGGTGTCAAGCTGCGAATTCATTCATTCATCCATTTATTCATGCACCTTGCAGCCCATCAGCACTGATCCCGGTGCTGCTTCTGGGGTGCTGGTGGAGGGAAGAGAGTGGAAGCACAGAGGGAGGAGGGCAGGAGCCGTGAGGGGAGCCCCGGAAGGCCCACGGGGAAGGCAACGTTCTGCTCGGGTCCGGGTGGACGTGGTGGTGTTGGGCCGGCTGGAGGCGGATGGGCCCACCGCTGTGCCCTGCTTCCAGGGGCTGTGGGATGGAGAGAAGCCCCAGGGGGCCAGCCAGGCCTGGCTCTGTCCCTGGCTCTGCCACTCACTAGTACAGAGAACTCAGGGCCACTCAGAGCCCTGTCTTCTTGCGCCTGCCTGTTGGGCAGGCATCACGGACCACGTGCCTGAGGTTCCTGGAACATATTGGTGGGTCTGTAACACCTGCTCTGAGCTGGCACTGGCCCAGGCTCTGGGGGCTCAGACTGTGATCAGAAAACCCACTGTGCAGGTGGGAAGCCCGGTGTGGACACGCACAAGTGTTGTCAAGAGAGCAGGCCCAGGGGCCGCTGCACAGAGCAGAGGGCAGAGGGAGAGGATGCCTTGGGGGCCAGGGGAGTGGGGAATGAGGAGGTGGCATTGAACGGGGACTTGTAGGCAGACAGGGCCAGGGTGGGTGGGGAGGCGGGGTGGGGCCTCCTCAGCTGGGATTGGCAGGAGCCGACAGTAGTGGGTATGCCCCAGAATGGTGGGGGCAGGGTGGCGGAGATGGAGAATGTGGGAGGGGAAGGTGGGGGTTAGCAAGGGCCTTAGAATCTGGACTTTGTTCTTTGGGTAATGGGGAGCCCTGGGAGGTGTTTGAGCAGGAGAGGGCCACTAGTGCTGGTGAGCCCTGTGGATAGTCAGTTGGCAGTGTGGGGTGCAGAGAGGCGGGGGAAAGGCCAGTTAGAGGGCCACCGGCTGCTTCTTGTTCCCATGCCTGGTGCATGCCTCATTTCCCATGCCTGGCTCCTGCCCTTCTACTTCCTTCTCTTACATGCCATTTCATACAGGGCCACCTGCCTGCCTGCCGCCCATGCCTGGGCATCACCGTGCTTTGGGCAGTTGTCAGGTGGGGACCGCAGGACCGTGGGTTCCCTGTTTTACAGATGGGGACGATGACAGCAGTGCCTGCCTCACAGGGCCCAAGCCACAGGTAGCCCCAACAGTGACTGTGCTCGCTGCCTCGCCCACCTGGAGTGTGAGCCCATGAGGGCAGGGCTTCGCCTCTTCCGCCGAGCACGGTGCCGGCATGGTTGGTGCTTGCACACAAGGGTTGAGCGCACGACGGGTGCGCCTGCCTGAGCCACCCAAGATGACTCTCCTTCCGGAGGGACCGTGGTCCCCAAGGTGCAGCAGGCATTGCCGGTCTCACTAAGGCCATGAGGGCGCTGGTCGGGATTGTCCCCGGGGGTGTGCGCCCAGGGGCCTTCCACGGCAACCCTCTGCCGGGCGGACCCAGATGCACCTCCACAGGTGCCTGGGCAGGCTGAGCAGGTTGGCTGTGAGCACCTGCCGCCCAGGTCTGTGCCAGGTGTGTGTGTCCCTGATCTCTGGCCAAACCTATGAGCAACGACCAAAGCAGCTGGAGCTCGAGGGCCTGTGTCGCCTGGCCAACACCGTATCCCTGCTCTTACACCTGATTTGGGAGGACTAAATCCCCACATGTGAGGATGGAGGAGGAGCTTCTGTTTTTCCCTCCTTGGCCAGGGATTGCGTGGATCCTGCCTCCTGACAGCCAGGCCTCTCCCATTGGGGGCCCAGCACCCTGGGAGCCGAGTATCAGGTGCACGTGGACTTTGTAGCCAGGGGGATGAGGAGCCGGGGGGGGGGGGCCCGGGGGGGGGGGGCGCAGGTGCGGGGAGGGCCCTAGCCCCGAGGCTGTGTGGGATTTGATGTCCTTCTGCCAAATCATCTATAGGAACACTTAGCCTGCTGAGTGTCCCCGCTGGGGTCTCTTTGCTTAGCCCCCTTCCCGTTGCTGATGAAGATGTTATTGCGGGGGCTCTGCCTAGATGCTCTTCTCTGGGAAGGCTGTGGACACCGAGGGAGCAGGAGGAGGAGAAGGCCACAGCTACGGGCATGCCAGGGAGGTCTTGGTGAACACTGCCTCCGCTCAGGGCTGCTGGGGCCCCAGGACAGGATGCCCACCTGTTTGCAGTCTGGTGGGGGGTCGGGCCTTATCATCCATGTGGGGTGTCAGTGGTAGGTAGGAGGCAGTTTGGGGTGGGGTCTGGGGTGGACCCAGTGGCTCTGACCCAACCCCAGGGGGCTCCTTGCAGGTGGGGCTGCAGAGTAGACTGACGCTCAGCCCGGGGCCGGTTTGGCCTTTGGGTGGCAGGGCTGGGTCCCCCCAGCCTTCGACCCCAAGCCCAGCCTACGGGCCCCGCTGTCAGGGAGGGACGTCCGGGGAGCCCCCCACTCTCTCTGCCTCCTAAGAATAAAGCAGTGTTGGTGGGCCCTCCCCAGAGAGCGGTGAGGCCTTGTGGCTGCCGGAGGGCAGGCACTGGGGGGCGGGAGGGCTCTGCTGGGGCCCTGGGGGCCTCCCTGCACCGGAATTGGGGGCAGACCCCAGAGCGGCGTCTCCTGCAGAGAGGGGCAGGTGGTCGGGAAACCGGCACCTTCTGCCCTGGCAAAGGGAGAGGGGTGAGAGCCCCGCCCCTCGGTCCCCTGCCATGGGCCGCGGCCCTAGCGCCATGGCTGCTTCACTATGCTGTTTCCAGAAGGGCCGCCGGCGCCTGCGGAGCTGGCGGCTACCGAGGCTGTGAAGCGGCCCTGGGAGGCGCGGCTGCATCCAGGGCTGCCCATCCCGCAGCTCCCGGTGTTTTGTTGATTTATATGAGTATCGTTGTCGGTGTTTTAGCCACTTGGGCAGTGACTCCCCGGCCCCCCAGTGTGGTTCTCCAGGTCTGCCAGCCCTCCGTAGGACCCAGCAAGGCTGCGGGGGGCCTGTGGTGAGGCCTGTTGCTCAGGCCCCGGGGCCTCGTGTGTGTGTGTGTGTGTGTGTGTGTGTGTGTGTGTGTGTGAAGCTGACTCGCCGGCTGCTGGCAGAGGCCCCTTCATTAGACTCCGTCTTCTCCACCTGAAAACATCTGCCTGCTTTGCAGGAGGGGCTTGTGGGCTTTTGGAAAGGAATTTAATAAGCAAGGCCAGGGATTCTGTAAACTCTGGGGGAAGCGGGAGGTGGTTCCAGGGGTGGGCAGCTCCCTCTCTTGGCAGCCTCAGGTCCAGAAATGGGGCCAGATGGAGGCTCAGGCCTCAGGCCCTGTGGCCTCCTACTCTGCTCAGAGGAGGAGATGCAGCTCTGCCCAGGCTGAGGCTGACCTTGCCTGGGCCCTCGGACAGTGCCACGCAGCTGCCCAGCAATGCAGGTTCTTGGCGGCACCTGCTAATTACACATTCTAGGCCAGCCTGGAAGGCTGGGGACAGATGGACACGGCTACCAGCAAGTGTACCGCGTGTCTGGGAAAGTCTGGTATGGGGCCAAGCTGGCCCTTCCAAATTCTGTCTCAACCTGGTGCGCTCTGCCAGGCTCTGAAAAAGGTCCGCTGGGGCACCAGGCTTTCAAGGTGAGTCCTGGTCCATCCCGTCCCCCAGTGCAGGGCCTGGGGCCCCCTAGGGCATTGTGGCCAGTGCATTCAGCTCCCAGACTCCTCTGTCATTTCTTTTCACCCTCAGAATCTAGTGCCTGAACCTTGGTTCTCCCACTTTGGAGAGACTCAAGGGGCAGGTCAAACAGCCATGGCTCCTATGGCAAGCCCAGGGCTCCTCTTCCTGACCTGCTGCCCTTTGAGACAGTGCCCAACCAACCTTTTGGTTTTAAGGGCCTGGCTGGGTCTCTTTTTTGTGGTTAGTTTGAGAGTTTATCCACCCATGTACCCATTCATCCATCCATTGATCCATCATCCATCCATCCATCCATGTACCCACTTATCCATCCATCCACCCATCCATCCATCTTCCCATCCACCCATCCATCCATCTTCCCATCCAGTCATCCATCCATCCATCCAACCACCCACCCACCCATCCATCCAGCTAACAAATATTTGTTGGCATCTACAGTGATCCAGATGGTACGCCAGGCACCAGGGACACAAACTTAGACGAGACTTGCCTCCAGCTGGTGAGGTGAACCCTATCCTTGTCTGTGCAATGAGGCTCTCGATGACTATCTCATGGGGTGGTTGCAGGGCTTTTACTAGATGATCCAAGGGTGTCCCAGGGCTCAGTGAGCCCCCCAAGCACTCTGAGCCCAGGAGTACTCGTTGCCATGGTGATTGGTGGAGGCGGCATGAGCTGGGGCTAGCAGGGGAGCGCGGGAGCGGGGCTAGCTAGGGTGGGCTCTGTGTGGGGCAGGCTAGGGTGAAGCCAGCAGGGACTGGAGCAGGCTCCCAGGTTGCGTCACCCCTCTTGGCAGGCACTGGGGAGGCGAGGCGGGGGATGGGGGCAGGGCATCCCATGACGTGATTGCCCAGTGTCCTGGGAAGGAGCGAGGGGCTGGGGTGGTGGGGGGCTGTGGGCCGGCTGCAGAGGGGGAGCTGGGTTGACAGTGAGGGTGCTGGCGAGGGATGCTCTGGCCGCCGTGGCCCCGTGTCACCTCCCCGGCACCGCGAGCTGCGGCCCAGGGCGGTGGTGTTTTGGGCACCCGAGAACGGGCAGGACTCATCATTAGGAGCTCCCTGCTTGTTCCTTTGGGTGGTTGCTGGTGCCAAGCTCCGGCCTGGGTATCTCCTCTCGGGTACCAGGCACCCCGCCCCCATTGCCAGAGAGACCACGTAGGGCTGAGGAGGTGTCCATGCCCGGCCCCACAGAGCTTTAGCCGATCAAGGCTCCAGGCATCATCAGCAGGGATGGCCGGGTGTGGCGGGGAGCAGCAGGGCCCTGAGGAGAGGCGCAGCCAAGGTGGAGCGTCCACCTCGTCCCAGGCCAGCCATGGAGGCCTGGGGGTGGGAGGGTCTAGGCAGGCCCCCATCCCCTGCTTGTGGCAGCACTGGCCTTTGGCCCTGTGCCCCTTCCTGACCTTCTCTTGTGTCTTCTCGGGCCGTGGGGACTTTGGGGTCTCCCCCAGTAAGTGCTGGGCTCTGGCCCGTCTCCCGCCTCCCAGTTTATTCCAGGTGGCGGGAGAGCCTTGGCAGTTGTGTGCTGGTGAACGATGCATGTACAGGTTTGCGGCTCAGCCTGGGCAAGGGCGCGACGCTGGAGCTGGGATGCGGACTGTGGAGGGTTAACCAGCCCACTTCCACCCCCTGTGCTGTCCCAGGTGTCCCGCCCCTGCCCTTTGCCTCCCGAGGACTGGGGGCGGCCGCGCAGGGGCCTCAGGGGCGCTCTGTGGGCAGGCACCGGGGCAGCACTGGGGCCGCCCCTTCCGCCTGGGCTCTGATGGGATGGGTGGGTAGGGGGGCGTGTAGCTGCCCCCTTCAAGGGCTTCAAGACCAGTGGCGCCCCCCTGTCGCTTGAGCCTCCTGACGGCTGCTGGCTGGGGACAGCGTCCTCAGGGACCGCCCGTTTGGGTTTGGAGGCCTTCTCAGTTTTACAGAGGTCACCAGAGAGAAGGGGGTGCCTGAAGTGTCCCCCAGATGTCAGCTACCGTAGTAAGAATCAAGCAGTGGTGATAGGGACGATGAGGGCGGCCAGCCTCTGCAGGCTGGCGCCACCCTGGCGGCCATCGGTGACTGTCGGGGGTGGCCGCCCTCGGTCCCACGGGCGGGGGGGGGGGCAGGTGCCGGCATGCGAGCCCGGGATGCTGGCTGGGGAGGTCCTGGTGTGGACCCCCTTGGGAGATGGGCTTCCGGGCCAGCCCTGGGCTCTGCTCCCTTCCCCTGGGTCGAGCAGGGGTTGCTGCTGGTGCTCGGATCCCGGGTGCCTGTGTGTCCACAAGGAGTCGCAGGCCTTGAGCCAGGCCAGGTCCCCGTGCCCCGCGCCTGCCGTTGCCTCGGGAGGAGACAGGAGAAGTGAAAACATTGAATCAGTAAGATGGGAGCTTAATTACAGGAATGGCATCAAGGCTCCAATTTGGGGCCCGTGCGCTCCCTTTAATTTGGGGTGTTTAAATATTTACCTGAAATGGAGGAGGAAAAAAAAATCTGGGCTGCAGGGCTATTCTGGCAGCAGCGCTCCAAGAAATTCATTAAAGCTCAGTTAATTAGGGATGAAAGATACATATAGAGCTCGTTAGCTCAACCCACATCGCTGGTGTCTCCGAGGATGCTTGAGCACCCGCTTGGCCCAGGGTCTCAGAAGTGATGTCCTGAAACACAGCCTGGCACAGCCTGGCGCTCTGGCTGCCCCTTGGGGCCCGTGGGGCCAGGGAGGGGGCTCGGCTGCCATCTGTCCATCCGTCTCTCCTCCTGCCTGTCTTGGGGAGCACGAGGGGCCCGGGATCTCGTGGCCCTCCGGTTGGCACTCGGCTGGCTGTGCCTCTGCCTGCCGGGAGCCGTGAACGCGACTCCCCAGCGGCCCCCCAGCCGCAGCCTACTTAGCTCCTGGTGGTGTTTGGGCAGATTTCAAGCCAAGCTGAATCCGGTTTTTGGCCGGGGACATGAGCCCCGATTGTTCTGTGGTAAGGAGAGAAATCAGCCCTCGAGCCTCGAATCCATGCCTCTGAGGGGGGCTGGGCGGCGGCCGCTTTGACGCTGCCATGTCCCCTTGCGCCTCACTGCCCGGTCTTGGACACCCAGCTGGCTCCCGAGTTGGGGCTGTTCCTGGGTGCCTGGCCTTCGGGGGTCCCTGCTCTTGGCCGAGGATGGTGGTGGGGGGAAGGTTGGTGGGAAGTGGGGCTGGTTTAGGAACTTTCTCTGCCCTGGCCTCACTCCCGTTGTGAGAGACAAGGAGAGGAAGGAGGGAGCTGTGTGTGCATGTGTGTGCGTGTATGTGTGCACATGTGCTGTGTGCATATGTGTATGTGAGTGTGTGCACGTGTGCATGTATGTGCATGTGTGTGTGCGTGACGCGTGCTGTGTGCTCTGGGAAGGCTGGTGGGCCACCCCAAGGCCTGGGCCAGCTCCAGCCGGCCTCCACACAGCCGCGGGCGAGTGAAGCGTGACCAGAGACTCTCAGGTCGGCCTGTATGCAGCCGGTGCACCTTGGGCCAGCTCCTTGCCCCTCTGAGCCTCAGTTTCCTTGTCTGTGGCCTGGCAGCAATAGCTGCCAGCTCAGGGGCCGTTTGTGAAAAAGAAGGGGCTGCAACTGCCGCTCGTCCTCCAGACCCTGGCACAGAGCGTGGCCCTCCAGCGTGCTCTTCTGATGGCTGTTTGCTGCCCCTTCTCTGAGCTCAGCCCCCAATTGTTCAATGGGCTCAGGCTGCCTGCCTCTCAGGGTGGGAGCCGCTGAGCACCGGTCGGCCCCTGGCCTAGAGGACCAGCTAGTGGACATATGGGGGGGGGCAGAGCCTGGCAGCGCTTGGCTCCCCAGGCCAGTGGAGGGGTGTGGGGGCTCCCAGAGTCACCCAGCCCCGCAAGGGCTCCGTTTGCAGGCCCAGAACCCCGAGCATAGAGATCGGCCCCAGGGAGCTCTATCTGTGAAGCCTGGGCCTTGGGGATCTTTGCTGGGGGGCTGCCTGCCTGTTCTGATGGTGCCCAGACCTGTGCTAGGTTCATGATACAAACCCCCACCTGAACCACCTCCACCCCCTCCACCCTCACCTCCCCCCCCCACCTCCCCTCACCACAGCTGGGGAGGCTGCTGGGGACACCCAGGCGCTCAGCAATGAGGGGTGGGGTGGGGAGGAGGTGCCCCTGATGCCCTTCTCAGCCTCCTCTGGGACCTCTTGCCCCCAACATGCCATCCTCCAGCCACCACCAACGAGCCGCAGTTCCCTGGCTGGCCACCACCCCCTGTCTTGGGCCCTTGTATGGGCTGTCCTCTGTCCGTCTGGAGTGCTGGACCCTCTTCCCCACTTGGCGAGCCCAGCTTGGCCTTCAGGGCTCAGCTCACGCTTTCAGGAGTCCCCAGCCCTTGCCAGGCAGCCACTGCTTCCTTCAGTCTCTGCTGTGTGCACAGGGCATACATAGTTCACGCTCAGCAAGTACCTGTGCAATTAGCACGCATCCCTCTAATGATCTGTGTTGTGGCCTAGTCGCCTCCTCCACACGAGCCCCCGAAGGAAGAGGTGGGCTCTTCCCTGAGGTTGGGGCACACAGGAGGTGCTCACTAAGGATTTGCTGAAATCAGCAAAAGTGCCCCTCCCCCGCCGAGGCACTGATGGGGTGGCAGTGGGGTGCATCCTGCCCGCCCCTGACTCCTGGGCCAGGCTGGGCCCACGGTGCCCTTGTTTTCCTGGTGGACATCCCTGTGCTGGGCAGGCCTCCTGGGGCAGGGCAGCCAGCTAGGAGTCTGTCCCGGCAGGTAAGAACTTGCGCTTCAGCACTCCTAGCTAATTGATTCTATTGTGGACTTCAATTCATCCCCATTCCTCATTTTTGATAAAATTAAAGATCTATTGATACTCACAATAATTCATTGAACAAAAAAGTGGAGCGCACGATGCCAATGTCTGGGCTGAAGCCAGCGGTGTTAGCTCCTACACCCAGGGCCTGTGAGGGGATTCCTGCTGCAGGGGCCCAGGGACCTGGGTACCCCTTGTGGAGGGAGGGCCAGGGGCAGGCGGTGGTCCATCAGGGGCACTGCCCAGAGGGTGAGGAGCCCAATAAGCCGCTGCACTGCCCAGAGGGTGAGGAGCCTGGGGGGAGGGGAAGGGTGGGGCGGCCTCATGGGGCGGAGGGCAGCGTTATCAAGAGGGGCCGAGGTCGTTGCTGGAGGACAGGGAGCGAGGGGGCTGGAGCCCAGGGCGAGGCGGGAACCCAGAGCCACTGGCTGGGGGAGCCCAGAGCAGGGTTCAGAGTCAAGGCCAAAGATGGTGACGCTGTGAGTGGACCCCGCTCGGGAGGTGGACGGCGCCCATCAGCTTCAGCTGAGCACTGGCTGGTTTCATCTCCCTAGGGGCCTGCTGCCTGATGCAGCATCGGACTGTTTTGCAACAGTTTTGTAAAGGAGACAATGCCCACTCAGCCTGCTGGTACTCGGGGTGCCAGGAGGGCCTGCTTTGGGGGCTCTCCCTCGGCCTGCAAGTGGGGCTCGGAGATGCTCAGTGGAAGGTGCTGGGCCCAGCTTCAGACCTGCCCCTCCAGCTGTCCTGTGCCATGGGCGCTGGCCTGGGACTCCCATCCACTGCTTCTGGAGGAGGGGGCCTGAGGGAGGGGCCCAGTGAGCCTCTGCTTGGTGGCCTTGATGCCGCGGCATGGAACAGTCTTACGTTCCCCATTGTGCATCTGGGTGGGTAGGTGCTCCCTGGGTGGGTAGATGCTCCCTAGCTGGGTAGATGCTCCTTGGGTGGGTAGGTGCTCCCTGGGTGGGTAGATGCTCCCTGGGTGGGTAGGTGCTCTGCTGGGCAGGAGGTGCTTCTTTATGTGCTCCCTGGGTGGGTAGATGCTCCCTGGGTGGGTAGGTGCTCCCTGGGTGGGTAGATGCTCTGCTGGGTGGGTAGGTGCTCCCTGGCTGGGTAGGTGCTCCCTGGGCGGGTAGGTGGTCTCTGGGCGGGTAGGTGCTCTCTGGCTGGGTAGGTGCTCCCTGGCTGGGTAGATCCTCCCTGGCTGGGTAGATCCTCCCTGGGTGGGTAGATGCTCCGCTGGGCAGGTAGGTGCTCCTTTAAGTGCTCCCTGGGTGGGTAGGTGCTCCCTGGGCAGATAGGTGCTCTGCTGGGCAGGGGGTGAGCCTTTATGTGCTCCCTGGGTGGGAGGTGCTCCACTGGGTAGGTAGGTACTCCCTGGGCAGGAGGTTCTCCTTTTGTGCTCCCTGGGTGTGTAGATGCTCCCTGGGTGGGTAGGTGCTCTGCTGGGCAGGTAAGTGCTCCCTGGGCGGGTAGGTGCTCCTCTGAAGAGGCGGGCCGGGCTGCTAGCCCCTCGCCCTCAGCCCCCAAGCCTGGGGCCCTGCCTCCACCTGCTCCTTGCCCCCTCCTCTGGTAACCCCGCCTTCCCGTCGGATGGCTCCTGAGGCCCCTGCACCCGAGGAGCTGAGAGGTGCGCTTGGCTGGGGGAGGGGCTGCAGAGTGGGGTGCAGGGTTGAGACCCAGACCAGGGCCCTGAAGCCCGATGGCTGGGCCTGCTTGCCTCAGCTCTGAGTGTGATGCCTCCTGAACCTCAGTCTCCACTTCTGGAAATGGGGGGCCGTCACCTGCTTCAGGGGTGCTGGTGAGGGGGCCAGGGTGCCCAAGGCACAGCCCCTCACAGGGGATTCAGTGGTGCAAGCACCTTCATTCCTGCAGCCCTGGGTTCCCTCTGGGCTGGAGGCTCCGTTGGGGAGGGGCTCAGGGCACTGCCCCCCTGGCTGGCAGGTGAAATTTCTCCTTCCTCATGAATATGTGCTGCAGACATGCCCCAGGGTTTCAGGGTGGCCTGGCCCTGCAGAGCTGCCCCCGCCTCCGGCCCTCCTGGGGCCCCCTCCCCAGGCCATGTGCCCCACTCCCCAGGCCCAGTGGGATGTGCCACGTGCCTTAACCTTCTCTCTGCCTTGCCCACGCCGTGCCCTCTGCCTGGACATCTTGTTGTCTTCCCCTGCCACTGTCCCATCACCACTCCCCAAGAAGGTGTTCAGCCGGGCACACTGCGCCGTGAGGACCGCGGCTGGTGCCACGAGGCTGGCTGAGGGCCTGCTCTGCCCCAGGACCTGCTGGGTGGAAGGCAAAGACCCCTCAGACCCTGAATTCCAGGACGAGGAGGGGATGGCGGCGATGGCGGTGGCGGCGATGCTGGTTACTGAAGGCATACTATGTGCCAGGCCGCGTCACTTCCCACATGGCGCCTTTGCGCATTTCTACATCATTGGGCGGCATTTGCAGATGAAGAAATTGAGAGGATGAAATACTGCTGAAGAGAAACTATTTGTAGATCTGCTAACGGATTTGTACCCGGAGTACGTAAAGAACTCTCACAAATCAATAAGAAGAAGGCATACCCAGCACCAGGGGGGCAAT
Source organism: Tolypeutes matacus (assembly GCA_026826555.1). NCBI lineage: Eukaryota > Metazoa > Chordata > Mammalia > Cingulata > Chlamyphoridae > Tolypeutes > Tolypeutes matacus. The sequence goes on along the minus strand of JAKSZT010054382.1, from coordinate 4,495,574 downwards.
GGGTGTGAACAGATACTTCACCAAAGGGGGTCCACAAATTGCAAGTAAGCACATGGAGACGCTCAGCGTCCTTAGTCATCAGGGAAAGGCCGGTCAAAACCACGACGTGAGAGCACTCGACGCCCACCGGGAGAGGAACAGGGGCCATGAGGACGTGGGACAGTGGGCGCCTTTGCGTGCTGCTGCTGGGAGTGTAAAACGGTGCGGCCACGTTGGAAAACAATTTGAGAGTCTCTTCACAGTTTAAACATGTACTTCACCCCATCCCTCAGCAATTCCGCTCCTAGGAATTTACTCTGCAGAAGTGAAAGCAAGTGTTACGCAGGGACCCGTGGCTTAGTCTGCTGGTCGCACACAATGCAGGGCTTTCTCAAGAAGAATTTATTGGCTTGCCATTTGGGGACCGCGTGTCCAAAGTCACGGTATGGGCAGGGCCTTTTCCTGCGGGCGTCGCAGTCTTTTGGGGGGGCAGCCCTGCAGCACACCTGTCTCTCTCCTCTCTGGTGTCTTCTGACTTTCACTGCCTGCACCTGAATTTTCTCTTTATTAGGTCCGCATTCCTATGGATTATGGCCTGGCCACACCTTAGCTAGAAGGGACATCTTCCAAAGGTCCCGTTTGCGGATGGCTTCACGCCCATGGGAATGCAGAGGAAGGCATGGACGTGTTTTGGGGGGTGCAATTCAATCTCCAACCGCCCGTTCAGAGCGGCGCCATTTGTAAACGCCCCAGACGGAAACAACCCCGACGTCCATCAGATTCCATCTAATGGAATACTACCCAGCGAGGAGAAGGAATGGGCTCCTGACACGTGCGCAATGTGGACGACCTCAGAATCGCCATTTTAAGTGAAAGAAACCAGACGCCAAAGACTGCATGTTGTGTGATTCCATTTATGTGACGTTTCTAGAAAAGGCAAAGATTAATGGTTGCTTGGGGTCGGAGGTGGAAGCCGTAATTGACTGTAGACAGGCAGTGGGGAGCCTTTTGGGGGTGATGACAGAGGTTCTAGAACTGGATAGTGGTGATGGCTGCACAGCTGTATAGATTTGCTAAAACTCACAAAGAACTGCACACGTCAAATGGGTGAATTTCATGGTATGTAAATTATACCCCAATAAAGCTGTTAAAAAAACAGCAAGACTTGCTGCAGACCATACAGCTGGGAAACGGCTGAAGCAGGATCCAAGCCAGGGCTAGCCCGCCCCTAGAGCCCGGGGCCTCTGTGCCGTGCCGCCTAGGCAGGGACCGAGGGGTCAGCTGGGGAGGCTGGAGCTCCAGGTGGAAGTGCAGTTGTCTGGCCGTGACTGGGGGCCTGGGAAACTGGGAGGAGCCTTCCTGAGGGCCCAGATTTGCAGGGAGAGTGTGTGCGCATGTGTGTTGGGGGGTGGGAGTGCTTGGACCGGGGAAAGAGGGAGAGGCTTGCTCCTAGGATTTGGACTCCGGGCCAGGCGGCAGAGTGGTGCTCGCGGCTTCAGCGCCCCCTGGCAGAGTTTAGCTGCTTCTCTCTGTCTCGCCTCCCCCCGTTGGAGGCTTCTCTCCCTCTCTTGATCTGGCTGGTGGTGCCACCACTGAGGCGTGTGCAGGTAGCTGGCACGGTGGTCTTCCCACGAGCTGCACCCTGGCTCATTAAGCAAGCAGGCAGCCCCCCTGGACCTCCAGAAGGCCGCTGCCTTTTGCTGATGGGCTGTGGGCCTTGTGCTCACCCTCCCATTGCCATCATTAGCATTCCAATGTGGAAAACCAGCCTGATGTTTGCTGCCTAAAGATTTATGGGACCCTGCTGGGGTCAGAGGACAAGGGGAGCAAATGAGATGGAAACTTTACGCTGCAGTGCCACGTTGCGTGGGTGGGTGGGTAGGGGACTTGGCCACGGCTCGTCTTCTGGGTTGCTCGGGAAGAGAGGTCTCTTTTCTTCCAAGAAGCTTACTTTTTATAGATGTTGGGAGCCAAATGCATGAAATTTTAATCTCTTGCTTCGCATGCGTCTTCGTAAGTCGTCAGTTACCAAGCAGCGGTGAGGCTGGAGGTGCAGGCGTGCCTGCATGTCCGGGTGCATGCTCGGGGGCTTGACAAAAACCGGCTCCTTTGATTTGCAGTTAGGCCCATGCTTGGCCTCTGTTCGATGGCCCCACCGCATTGGAGGGCCCATTTGACAGCGTGGGGAGCTGAGGCCTGTGAGGTATCGCTGGGATGGAGGGGCAGGGTTGAGGGGCGCCTCCATAGACTTTGCAGGCCTGGGCCAGTCAGGGCTGCCTCTGACAGCGCGTCCATCTAGCACCATGGAGAGGAGGGAGGCGGGAGCACTGCCTCTGGACCACGCAGGGACTGGCGGGAAAGAGGGGGCTTGCTCAAGGGGACACTTGAAAGGATGTTCGTGAAAGATCTACAAAGATCTACAAAGTGGGGCACGTTTAAGGAAACCAAGCAAGAGCCAGCAGAGCACCCTGTGGCTAGCCACCTCGGGCAGCTGCTACCGCCCCTAGTCTGGAAGGAACAAAGGCTAAAACGCAGGCACACAGCCCGCCAGTGAGGGGGCAACGAGCCTTCCATCCTCTCGTCCTCATGCCCTGATCTTCCTGGGTCTTCCACTGGCCAGTTCCCAAAGGAAGCCAGAGGCCAAGGAGGCCCGGTGATGCCACCCACGAAGGCCCACTCTCCGGAGCGTGGACCGTGGCGGTGCTGGGGCTCCGTGGCTCGGGTCGCTCCCCTGGAAGCAGAGCCCGCAGCAGGGACCGGGCGATATTTTGAGGGCAGCAGCTTAGAGAAAGAGAAGGAGCTGAGCGGGGCTGTGGTGGACCTGATCTGGAGACCCTTAAGGCCAGCATCCCCCTCGTCAAGCACCACAGCCGACAGTCCTCGGCTGTGAGCCATCCTGACATGGGGAGCAGGCCTTCAGGGTAGGGCACAGGAGGGCCAGCCATGAGCCGGGGCTGCCCACACGCCAGCGAGCACCCTCCACTCCACAGCAAAGGACTTTGGGGAGGACTGACGTCCAGCATCAGGGACCTCACCCGGACTCCTGCTTGCCAGCCACCCCACCCGGGGAGTTTAAGCTCAGTGCCGGTTTTCTCAGCAGTGGCACGGAACAGGGCTGAGCCGGGGGAAGCAGATCCAAGCCCCCTCCCTGCTGACAGAGCCCCCTCTCGAGGTGGCGGCGACCGTCCAGCTTGCCCTCAGCCTCTCCTATCTGCTGCGGAACTTCGTCTTGCCCCCGCGGTCCTGCCAGGGGCACAGATGCGGCCGCCTCCTGTGAGCTCTGGAGGAAGTACCCCCTCTAGTTATCCCGGGAAATTATCCCGGAGGGCTCCTGCGGGTGAAGAATTTTAGATGAGGCTATTTATCAGGACCGAGCATGAATAATCCATGCTGCGTGATTTTTTTTTTATCAGGGGGGCCACATAAATGTGGTCACTTCAACTTCTTCACTCTCTGGAAAGCTCCAAGTCCTAGGCTGCTCTGCTGTGGGAAAGTGCAGGGCTAATCAGTTCCCATTCATATGTAAAGCACTGGCTTAGCCCAGTTCATCCGAATTCAGTCATTTCTTTTTTAAAAAAAATATTTATAGACGTCCCCTCCCTGCAGAGGACTGCAAGAAAGACAGATCGTGAAAAATACATATCGTTAATGCCCCGAAAAAGAAAGCCTCGCTCGGAGCCCCTCTGAGCGTTTCCGATTCTTTGAGAAAAACTCGAAAAATGGGCATTTATACTAGAGCAGCCTCTCCTTTCCTAAGTGCTCTCCCTCTGCTTATTCCAACGTCTTTTCAGTGTGTCTCTCCTTCAGAGCCAAGGGAGCTAGGAAGTTTCCAATCCTGCTCTGGCCATGCTCACCGTGGGTGAGCCTTGAGTTGCATCCATTAAACGGATTGGAAAACTGAGGCTTGGAGAAGCCCAGGGACAGTCAGCTGGAGAAGATGAGCATGCTTGATCCTGGAGCTGCCCAGGTTTCCCTTCCACGTGGCCCCAGCAGGCTGCAGGCTCTGTTGTCCTGGGCCCCTCCTGGCCCCCGGCTTGCTGTGTTTTTACAGAGTGGGGGGCGGGATGCAGGGCTCTCATGGCCCCCTGCTCTAGCGCCCCTTCCCCTCTCTGATCCCCCAGTGGAGTTAGAACAGGGTGCCCCCATCCTGGGGAGGAAAAACGGACATGCAGGTGCACGGTGGGGTTCCTAGCCCCACATGTTCACTTCCCCTCCCTCCGCGATTGTCTGCTGGGGTGTGTTCCAAGGTAAGTTCCAGAGGTGCTCGACCGCCTGGGGAGACAGCATGGGCAGGACCTGCTGCTGGGCAGGTGAGCAAAGGAGGACAGTGGGTGCACATGCATAGGTGCTGGTCAGCGTCAGGCATTTAGTGGCATGGCTGCTTCCCCTGGCAGGAGGCCCTCCTCGCGGCTGCCTCCTGGGTAGCAGGTACCCTTTCAAGATGGAGCTGAAAAGGTTGTTCTTCCCATTGGTCAAATGGAGAAACTGAGACCAAGCGAGATATCTGGACATCAAGTGTGCTCTTCAAAGCTTCGACGTGCCCTTACCTGGACGCCTACCCGGGGGTGGCCTCTCTGTTACAGCCAGGCAGTGGACCCCTGCCCCTGCCTTGGCCCAGTCCACCCTGACCCGCTGGCTCAGGGGGCTCCAGAGCTGGAGCCTCACTCTGCTGCCCAGGCACAAGCGCCGTGGCCTGAGCCCTAGGAGATGGCCGGAGACCAAGAGGGCATCTCGACAGACCAGGAGCTGGACTAGACTCCTGGCTCCCTCCCAGGAGACACTCTCTCAGGTTTCCAGGCAAATGAACCGGGGCCTCAGCAAACCAGCCATTTTCATTTGGGGTTTGAAATTGATTGTGGATAATTCTCTGACACTTGTGTCTCCTGCCATTTTGCAAAATGTGCATCAGCGGCCACTTCTGGGAGCTTGGCTGGGCAGGCAGCAGCTCTTCCATCCTTGGCCACCACCACTGATTTCTGGGCTGGCAGGAGACAGGGCTGTGTTTAGGGACCTTGGAGGGGACTTCGAGCAGAGGCTCGGGCCTCAGGAAAGTCCCAGCTTGGGCAGAACTCACTGGGACCTGTCACTGCCCACACCCCAGGACACAGAGGAGGTGTGCTTCATTCCTACCCATCCACGAACTGCCTGCTCGGCTCCTTCCTGCTGGCCCTGGGCGGGGGCTGAAGAGATAGCTCAGGTGTAGCCCTGCCTCAAGTTGCTCACAGGCCACAGAGGGAGGCAGGAGTACAGAGGAAGGACCTGTGAGAAATTTGGGAAGACTTCCCAGGGGAGGTGGCAGTGGAGCAAATTCTTGAAGTTTGAGTAGGTGTTTCAAAGGGCCAAGGGAGAGTTCTGCAAACGGAGGAAACAGGATGTGCCAAGGTATAAAGTCTTGAAAGGGGAGATGGTTCAGGGAACAGTGGGAAGTTCAAGTGTACAGACAGAAGGAAATGATTGTGTCCTTGCTGTGGGCTCAGCACTGACGATGGAGCCGAGAAAAGCTGCATGAGCTCTGTCTGCTGCCCTTTCATCACACATCCTGCTGCCGAGTGGCTTCTGGAAGGGGTGAGGCTCCCAGCACCGAGGGGAGCCAAGTGCAGTGCAGGAATTACTGGCATGCTCTTCCCTGCCCCGAGACTCATGTCCCCACCTGTGAAATAGCTCATAGGAAAAGTCCCATGGGGTGGCTGTGAGCTTGACAAGTGGTCTCTCTCCTTGGGGGATTCTGAGCTGGGGCAGGAGCTTTAGGCTAGATTCAGAGAACAGTGACAGGCAGGGCTTGGCCAGCACAGGCAGGGGGCAGAGGTCGAGGCCAGGAGTCGGACCAGCTGTCCTGCTCTGGCCAGAGGGCAAATTCCCCTCCCCTCCCTCCCTGGCAGAGTGATGGAGACGCTGGCTGGCTTTGGCTTTGAAGAGACCTTACTCCAATCCAGGAAGGCCTTAAAGGTCAGCCCTTGAGGTTCTAACTCTTACAGCATTGAGCTGATTGTCAGGTGAGTGTGAGAGGAGAGTGGCCAGGGCAGAGGGAGTCTCACGTGCCTATTCCTGGGGGACCACCTAGCTCCCTTGAGGGTGTGTGGTCTTCTGGGGTCTCCAAACCCTGCTCAGGGCTGCAGCTTCTGGGGCACAGTTGCCCCTGTTGGGCATTGGGGACCCAGTAGACTGACTTTGCTTCTGGACTTGGCTGAGTCCTTCATGTAGGGCTGACACCTGGCAGCCCAGAGTTTCCCAGGCAGGTGTCAGGTGGAATTAACTGGCAGCAGGGCCTGGTAGGTGTTGATTGTGGCTGATTGCTGGGAGGCAGCGGCTGCAGGCTGCACAGATCTATTTCCAGCCACTCCAATTGTATCAAGGAGGTTTAATCCCTCTAAGTACCATTGTGCTCTGGCAGCTTGTAGTGAGGGTAGGGGCCAAGGCCAGAGCAAGGTCAGACTTCTGCATTCCCCTCCCAGTCATGCAGACACCATCCACTCACCCCTTCATCCATTCAATGACCCATCCATCTGCTCACCCACCCACCCATCCACCTACACATCCATCCACTCACCCACCCACCCA
>JAKSZT010054382.1:4475389-4489027 GCA_026826555.1 Tolypeutes matacus | reverse complement strand
CCCCCCCACCCATCCACCTGTACATCCATCCACTCACCCACCCACCCATCCACCTACACATCCATCCATTCATCCATCCACCCACCCATCCATCCATCTATCCACCCATCCATCCAGCAATCCATCCATCTACCTATCAATCACCCAGCCATACACTCGTCCGTCCGTCCATCCGTCCATCCATCCACCTATCCAATCACTCACACACTCACCCACCCTCCCATCCATCTGTCTATCCATCCATCTATCCACCCACCCACCTACCCACTCATCCATCCAGCCGTCTACCCACCTATTCATCCATCCATCCATCCACCCATCCATCCATCCACCAGTCTTTCTGTTGTCATTCATTGCCTCTCTCAGTGTTAATTGTGCATCTCCCACATGCTTGCACTATTCTGTGTCCCAGGATCCCGTCACAGGTGAGGCCTGGCCTGGCCGCTCCGGCAGCTCACAGGCTAGGGATGGGGACAGTGCAGGGGCACCTGGTTGCCCTGGGAGGCGATTCCTGCTTGAGCCATGTCTTGGGGACTGAGCTGGGCCTTCGCTCTTACACTAGGGGCTGGGAGTGGACCTGACAGTCATCCAGGCAGAGGGGCCAGCACGGACGAGGGTTCGGCGGTGTGAGGAAGGGTGATGGAGCAGGAAGTAAGCTGTGTGATGGGTGCGTGAGGGGCTGAGAGCAGGTGCTGGGAGAGGCTGCAGAGCTGGGCAGGGCTCAGCCCTGATGGTCTTGGTGAGGTCTTGGAGTGGGAACCCTTAGGGGGTTGTTAGCAGGCGGCGCGGTTTATGGAGGCAGGAAGGTGGGAGAAAGCAAGAGCTTCCTACCTTGGTGCTGGAGTCCTCTCCAGGTAAGCTCTGTAGGAAGTCCTCAGAATTAACCCAAGTTTAAGCTAGTCCAGGCTTTAATGTGGGCTGCTGGTCTACCTGCCGTGCCTAAGGCCCACCCTTCACTTCAGATGCTGCTGTCCTCTGGCCTCCTTTTCTTGACCCTGCCTTTTTCCCCAGGGCCTCTCTGTCCTCTGGTGCAGTCCTTCCACTCAGGCCTCTTCCCCAGTGGGAAACAGCTGTGGCCAGAGCAGGAGGCCGCACCAGGCCCAGGGGGAGCCAGGGAAGGTGCGTCACGTGGGCACCCCATTCTCCAGGGCAGCTCCGCATGCACCCTGGGCTGCTGCTTTCCATGAGGTGAGTAAATGCAGCTCAGGGTGCGCTCCTTCCCCAGCAGATGATGGATAAAGCAGAGAAGGATGAACTGCAGGGTGTGGGGCCTGTGCCGGCAGGGCAACCGGCATCAGATCCGAGAGACTGGTAAGGCCAGGCGTGGGAATTCTCTGCGCTTGTCTCCGGTGACCTTTGGCAGCCCAGCTTTCTAATTAGTGTGTGCAGGCTGGTGGGCTCGGGGCTGGCTCTACCTCAGCTGTCCTGGAGGCTGTGGTTGTCGTGAGAGCTGGTGGGTGATGAGATGCTAGAAAGCAGGCCCCATGCAGGGCTTGGGGGAGAAGGAGCAGAGCAGGTGCAGGCTTTGGCACATGGGGGACCCCAGGTAGACGTTAGCTCCTGCGCCCCTCACCTGGACACCTGCCCTGGGGAGCTCTGCTCAGGGACATGCCGAGACAGACAGAGGACGGGCCTTTGGCCTGCCCGCCCTGTCAGCCGTCAGCCGGAGCTGTGTTCCTCTAGCCTGATGCTGGGATCCCCGTGCTTCTGAGCCTGCTCCTCTCTCTTGCACAGACATTAAGTCAGCGGCTCCGGCTGGAGCCAGTCCAAGGGCTTCCTGGTACAAACCCAGTCACCTCTCACGATGGTCCTATCGGGTAGGGCCTGGTGGAGGCGCATTTCCAGGTGGAGCACGGAGAGCCTGTGATGTGTCCGGAGCAGGGGTTTATTTGAACCCAGGCAGTATCAGAGCCTGTCCTCTCCCCGCTGGACTACTCTGGGGAAGACAGAGCCTCATTTCCTTCTGCTCTAGCCCTCAGGGCTGGAAAGCAGCCGGCCCCCTGCCCCTCTGGGTCACTGGATGTCCTCTGCACCAAGGTGGGCTTTGGTTTCGAAGGTGCCAGAAGGGAGGGATGCTGAGTGCTTGGTGAATGGATGCATGGAGGGGTGAGTGGAGGGAAGAAACGGGTGTTTTAGCATTACTGTCAATGGATTCTGCACATGTCCTGTCTCGTTTGTAATGTGGGGGCTGTGCCCAGATCTGCCCTCCACCCCGTTGTACAAAACAAGAAACTGACGTTCAGACAAGGACAGTGACCAGGCCAGGGTCTGAGCACTGAGTGGCAGCTGGCTTGGGGCCCCAGGCTCTTTGCACGGCTGGCTGCCTCCGGGGTGTATCCCTGCCTGGATGGACGGAGGCTCATCTGTAAAAAGTGCCAGGAATGCATGGAAGCCACCCCTGTCCCCTCTCCTGGTCAGAGCCAACGGGAATGAGGGTTTTGGTGGGATTTACCGACAAAAGGACCATAAAACTAAGGGTATAAAGACTAGAATGGGCTTGGGGTTGCATAACCAGTGCTGGTCGCCACCACCTCCCCAGCTTTCCTCTGACCCCCCTGGGTGGCACGTGGGGAGAGTTTGGGGGGCACAGTGGGTAGAGGAGCGAGGGAAGCTGCTCCTTGCATGTGATCACCTTGGGCCTGGCTGCAGGGCATGCTGGGGGCCTGGCGGCCACGAGGAGAGGAGGCAGGGGGTCGCCTTGTCTGGGAGACAGGGCAGGGTGGGCTGTGGAGCTGGGGCCCTGGGGAGGGCGGCAGCCTGACACTCCAGCTAAGGGACAGTGCCGTTGGCAGCTGGAGGCTCCCTCCTGGGGTGGGACAGCCCCTCCATCCTGCAGTCGGAAGAGGTGGCATGGAGGTTGGGGGCTCCACTGGGTCCCCAGGGTGCCTTGGCCCTGGTCCCAGCAGGGCACCACACAGCAGGCTGGATGTGTCACTCCTGATTTGCCAGGGGCTGTGGAGGGGGGCGGGGTGCGTGGGCACACCTGCCAGACCGGCCTGCGTGGGGAGGGGGCCGGTGCCTGAGGTTTGGCCCCTGAATGCAGCCTGCCTGGGCTGCCCCGGCGATGGCCAGTGGGCCTGGGCCACGTTGGGTCCCTGCAGCACCGTCCATGTGGCTGCCTGCCACCCGAGCTGTAGGGGTCCTTGGGGCGCTCAGTCCAGGGGGTGACAGAGACCCAAGAACAAAGTAAACTGTTGGAGCCACCACCGAGCAGAAGGAAGAGGGCCTGTCAGATGAGGGGCCGCTGTGGCCCTTCCTGGGGGCGGGCGAAGGGCTTCTGGCGAGGAGGAGGCCCCTGCCCTGGGTCAGTTGTGATGAGGGCTCCCCGGGTGGGGGAGGGTGTGGGAGGGGCGGGAAGGGGCGGTGAGGTGGCTTGCTAGATCTGGACACCTTGGGGACCCTGCCCCCTCGGTGCCTGGAGGCGCCTCCTGGAGATCCTCGGCAAGTCTCGTGCAGAACCAATGCAAGGTCTCGGGCAGGCAGGAGGGGCTGCACCCACCTCTGGCTTTCTCTGTGCTTGCCCTGCCACATAAACCCCTGGGCTGGAGAGACTGGAGGGTCCTGGGCCAGTGTAGTCAGCTCTAGCCGGGCCTTGGGGGGCGTGGGGCTGGGGCAGGAGCCCTCTCTTCATTGCCAGGCGCTATCCTAAGTGCCCTACAGTCCTCGGCTCATGGAGGCCTCAGGACAGCTGTGCCACTGGGACTGTTGTCAGCCCCTTCGCAGGTGGGGGCCTGAGGCTCAGGGAGGTTAAGTGGCCCCCAGGGCACTGTATTAGTCAGCCAAGGGGTGCTGATGCAAAATACCAGTAATCTGTTGGCTTTTATAAAGGGTATTTATTTGGGGTAGAAACTTACAGTTACCAGGCCATAAAGCATAAGCTGCTTCCCTCAACAAATCTGTTGCCATGTGTTGGAGCAAGACGGCTGCCGACGTCTGCCAAGAGTTCAGGCTTCTGGGGTTCCTCTCTTCCCAGGGCTTGTTTCTCTCCAGGCTCAGCTGCCCTGCTCTCTCCACAAGGCCAGCTGTAGACTATCAGGTGACGGCTCTGTCTCTCTTCCTGGGGCTCGATTCTTTCTTGGCTCAGCTGCTTTGATCCTCTCTGTGCTTACTTCCCAGGCTCCAGCTCAAAACTCCAAACCTTCCTTCTCTGCAGTGTGGTTTCTCTGTGAATTCCCGCCCACCAAGGGGGCAGGGATGCAGTATCCTACTGACATGGCCCAATCAAAGCTTTAACATTATTTAATCAAATAAAAATAAAATCTCTGAATCCAGTATAATCTAATATGCCCGAAGGGACAGACCAATTTACAAACATAATCCAATATCTATTTTTGAAATTCATAAACAATATCAAACTGCCACATTCCACCCTCTGAATTCCAAAAAGACATTACAATATTCAAAAAAATCTTATTTCAGTAACAATCCTAAGTACAAAATCATATCATAATCAGTTTAAGGAAATACAGTTTGTCTTGGGGCAAAGTCCTGTCTGCTGTAGAACTCCGAAACTTACAAAACAATTTATCTGCTTCCAATACACAAATGGACAGACAAAGGATAAACATTTTCTTTATAATAAGGAGAAATTGGGAGGGAAACATGAGTCAAGGGTCCTCTACAGTTCAGTAAACCTGCAGGACATACTTCAATAGATGTCAAAGTCTGAGAGTCATTCTTAAGAGGGTGGTTTCTTCTCCCTGGGGCCTCTGGGAACCCACCCTTCCCACAGGCTTGCCCAATGTCCATTTTCTTGGTTCTACCCTCATCAAGCATCTGGGTGTCGACCAACTCTAGATCTCATCCACCAAGAGCATTGGGGTGATTGCCACATTTTACCCAATCTTTGGGTTAGAGTCTTAACCCCTCTAGAATAGTGAAGTGAAGACAACATCCTCCCTACCTTTGGCATATGGCTCAACCCTCTCAGAGCAACATGCTTGTGACCTGGCCTTCACTAATCCATGGGGAACAGGCCCGCTCCTCTCAGACCTATGGGGCGTCGACCTCAACCTCCCTAATCCTTGAGGAATGTGCTCCACCCTCTCTGTACCCTGGGGTTACAAAACTCTCCCAGAACATTGGGTGGGAACATCCATCTTCTACAACTGCTGTGGCAAACTCACCCTTTCTGTACACATGGGTGGGGTTTCTCTCTTGGCCCAAGGCAATGTCTTAATTCCAGATCTCAGCTTCCATGGTTTTCCTCTTGAAGCCTCTTCCATTTCTACCTTCTATGTCCCTTTTATTCCAGGCTGAGAGTGATTTTGTTCATACAGCTCTCTCAAAAACCTTGTTGGTTTAGCATGCAGGAAGCAGGGTTCCAAGCCATCAGACAGTAAGACTTTCCACAAGTCTTTCCTAGATAACTGCATCTTCAATCCTAATTTACAAGTTCTAAGTTAAGTCCTCAAATGGGGCACTATCATCTGGGAGCTTGATTTCCAGAGGCTTGGGATTTCCAGAATCAGTTTCTATATTCTTTGTGCCCAACAGTTTAGTCCTCAGCCTGTCTCTCTTATCCAGCATTTTGCTATAAGCTGCAAGTCAAAGCCAAGCCATATTCTTGGAGCTTACTTTGGAAAGCTCTTCTGCTAAATGCCCAGGTTTGCCATTTTCAAGTTCTGCCTTCCATAAAACATCAGGAGTCAATCTTGCTAAGTTCTCTGCAACTTAAAAACCTGAATTGCCTTTCCTCCAGTTTCCAATAATAGTTTCATCATTTACTTCTAAAGAATCATAAAAAGTCTCTTCAGCATCCATATTCCTTCCAACAGTCTCTTCAAAGCACTGTAGGTCTTTTCTACCAAGCATCTCACAATTCCTCCAAAAAATACCCCTTATAAATACCATTTATAAGACCATTCCAGCATTTTGGTAATTGCAAAAGCATGACCCCACTCTCCAGTACCAAATTCTGTATTAGTCAGCCAAAGGGGTGCTGATGCAAAATACCAGAAATCGGTTGGGTTTTATAAAGGGTATTTATTTGGGGGTAGAAGCTTACAGTTACCAGGCAAAAGTTACTTCCTTCACCAAAGTCTATTGCCAAGTGTTGGAGCAAGATGGCTGATGATGTCTGCCAAGAGTTCAGGCTTCCCGGGTTCCTCTATTCCTGGGGCTCAATTCTCTCTGGGCTCAGCTGCTTTGCCCCTTTGTGTGCTTACTTCCTGGGGTCCAGCTCAAAACTCCAAACTCCCTTCTCTGCAGTGCGGTTTCTCTGTGAGTCCCTGCCCACCAAAGGGGCGGGGACGCAATGTCCTACTGACATGGCCCAATCAAATCCTTAATCATTATTTAATCAAGTGAAAGTGAAAGTGAAACCTCTGAATCCAATATAATCTAATATGCCCAGAGGGACAGACCAGTTTACAAACATAATCCAGTATCTATTTTTGGAATTCATAAACAATACCAAACTGCCACAATCTAACGGTCACACAGGTCTAATGGTGGGTCCTTGACCTTTGACCCCAGGCTCCCCTCCCCTCGGTCCCTACTCCTGCTCATCCTGTGTATGTGAGGCAGTGTGGCCCAGGTCCCCGGAGGCTGTGGGGGGCAGTGCTGATGTGGGTGGCTTGGCTGGTGGTTTGTGAGGGACTCTCTTCCCCTCGTCCCACTGGCTGGAGGAGCTGTGGGGTGTCCCCAACCCCATGCAAAGAATCATCACTACCCTGTCCTTTTCGGTCACCACCTTGGTCAACCTGGGCAATCTCCTCCTTCAGCCCCAGCTGGCCCTGGTTGGGACCACACAGAGGCATCCCACATCCCTCTCGCGTCCCTTCCCCCCTTTGTCCGCATCCTGGGAACTGCTGGAATCCCTCTCCATCGCTGCCCTCTCTAAGTCACGTTCTTCATTGTCCTGCCTCGGGGCCCCATGGAGCCAGCAGTTCTCAGCTCCTGCTGCGTGGCTGTGCCTTCCCTCGCCAGCTCCAAGACTGCACATCCTGTCCTCTCAGGTCATCGCCATCCTTTCTCACCCCTAATCAATCCCTTCTTCTTGGTCAGAATTAGGTGACATGAGCTGCCTGGGCCTCCTGGCTCATCCATGCAGGCACTGGATGTTGAGCCGAATCCAGGACCCTTTTTCTCAGTACAATGCCCAAGGCTAGCCCCTTTGCTTGGACAATGCAGAACTCCCATCACCTCATTCCTCACCTGAGTCCTGATTTTCTGGGCTCTTTGGTGTTGTAGTTTTCCAGCTGCTAAAACAAATACCATGGGGTTGGCTGAAGTGTGAATCTATGGGATCAGTGTTGAGGCTAGGAGAAGTCCAAAGTTGAGGCCTCAGCAAGGCGATGCTTTCTCCCTAGAGACTGTGGCGTTCTGGGGCCAGCTGCTGGTGATCCTGGGCCCTTGGCTTTCCATCATGGGCAACACACATGGCGGTGTCTTCTCTCTCTTCTGGGTTCCGTTGACTTCCAGCTTCCTGCTCCCTGTGGCTTTCTCTCTCTCTGTCTGAATTTCATCCTGTTTACAAAGGACTCCAGGGATCTGGATAAAGCTCACCCTGATTCACCGGGTCACACCACAGCTGAGGGAACACCTTGAAGAGATCCTATTTACGTCCACACCCACCAGGATGTGGACCAAGACCAAGACCACGTCCACACTGGGGTGCACTATTCCACCTGCTGCTTGTTTACCCGGCAGCACAGATAAGCTTAGTACATGTGTATCTGGGCTTCCACTTAGTCACTCATTACTTCATGCAACATCCTGTAGCAGGCCCATGCCTGGAGATTCAGGAATCCAGGAGACCCCATCCTCCTTCCTGGGACACTACGTGACCAAGCATTAAAAGCTACAACACTCGATAGGATAAAACACTCTGGGTCCTGCAGGAAAAGGAGTGATTGAGTTTGTCTACGGGGGAAGCCGAGGAACATTCCATAGAAGAAGAGACCCTGGGGATGGTGTTGGGGTTTGAGCAGGTGTTTGGAGGCAGAGAACGAGGACAATTTCCGGAGAAGGGAAGCGGTGTGTGCTGTGTCAGAGGAGGACGGGCATGGCGGCGCCGACAGCACGGGGCCTGGGAAGGTGGGGAGGTGGCCTGCTGCTGGGTGTGTGTCCTGATGGGGGGGCTCACAGATTGGACTCGGCCTCAGGCCATGGGGAACGTGGCAGGTGCGTCAGCAACGGGGCGAGTTTCATGCTGAATCTGTAGAGTGGGCTGGAGGCCTATGATGGGCGATGCGGGTGAGACATGGGAAGCCAGTGGGGAGGCAGGGCGAAGAGTGGGCTCTCATTGGCCGGGGGGCAGTAGAGGGAGGACACGCGGGCTGGGCCCCTGGAACCCCCCAGGTGCTTGGCTGCCTCCACGGTCCCCTGAGGCATCCCCGGGACAGGTCCCCGCCCTGGTCCCACTTTCCCAGGCCCAGGAGTCTGGCACTCCATGGGCAGCGCAGAACGAGAGGCTGGAGAGCTATAAATAAGCGCGCTCCCACCCCGTGTTTCCTGTCTGCAGGCGCGGGAGTCAGTGTGGATTCGTTGGTTGGCAGAGACATGAGGCCCCAGAGCGCGGCCTGGCGCTGCCAGCTCTCCTCTGCCCTCCCCCATGGGCTGCCAGCACCCTGTCTGGTGACCCCGGCCTGCGTCCATCTTCCCGTGGGACCCTTTGGCCCAGCTCCCATCGGGCCTGGGCTGAGCTTGAGGCCAGAGGGTCGTGGGCAGCCCTAGCCTGTGGGGAGCTCGGGAGAGACCCCCGCGTGCCTGGGCTTACCCGGAGCACTGCTTCCTTCCTTGTCGTGCCCTGGGCTCCTTCTTGAAGTGGACGGTTAGCTCTGAGACACTCTCCCCTCTGCGTTGTGGAATGCGCCTTCCACTTTCCGAGGAGTGTCCTGGCACGTCGGGTGAGTTTGAAAACTGCCTCCCCCATGCACCCTGGAGGCCAACTGTACTTCTCTCCTGGAGTCCTGGGGTGTGGCGTCGCTCGTGGCTCTGCTGGGAGCCACCAGGCCCTGCTCGGCCCTGGGAGTGGCCGCACAGCACAGGTGCCTCTGGTGGGTGCTCGGCCCGGGGCGGTGGGAGGCTGGCCAGCGGCAGCCACGCGCTGAAGTCTGCAAGGGCGAGCACTGCCGGGGGTCTGAAGGCAGGATGCAGCAAGGGGCTTCTCGGGGGCTGATGGTCACCCACAAAACCTATGAGTGAAGAGAGCAGCCAGGAGCCTGTGGGCAGGAGCGCTTAGGCCGGCACTGGGGGAGGGCCCAGGAGACCCGGGGGAGGGCCCAGGAGACCCAGGAGAGGCAAGAGCTCGGGGGCGTCTCAGTTACAGCCCCAAGGCCGGGCTACCTGGGCTGCAGGGTCTGGCAGCCCCATTGGGGTCTTCTTTTAGGGACGACGGGCCGGGAAGTGGGGTTTAAGCCATCTGGTTTGCGCTTCCTGGAGGCCAGCCCACCACGTGGGCAGGATGGACGTGTGTGGGTCCGGGACGGATGGGACTGTGGTTTGGACTGAGGTGGTGGCAGGGAGGTGGAGAGCGGCTGACGGATTGAAAGTCTGTTCTGGGGATAAAATGTCCAGGATTTGGTCAGGGCTTGGGTGCAGAGGGTCAGGGAGGGAGAAGGTCAAGTACAAAGTGGTCACTTTACCGGGACGAGGGGCCAGGGAGGGGTGTGGACCCGGCCACGGGAGCTCAGGGTGGACGTGCCAGGTTTGAGCCTCCTGTGGACTCAGCAAGTGGAGACGTCACTGGGTGGTTGGCTACGGGCTGCAGCGGTGACCATGGAGCCTGCATCAGGCAGTTAATTTTCAGAGGGATGGGCCAAGTACAGGACATTTCAGGGTTCTGGAGAGGATATCCGTGATGGATTGGGGTCTGGGAGAAGGCAGAAGGTGGGGGCGCCCAGAGCTAGCGGGTGGAGGAAGCTTTCCTTCCCCTGCTTTAGGGGGCGAGGCCGCGGGCCGTGAGCACGCCAGGTTGGTGTGCGCTTTGGTGGCAGGAGGTCTTAGGTTCCCAGGGCTGCCACAAACGCAGTGGCTGGGGCAGCAGAAGCACGTCCCCGCTCTGGAGGCCTAGCAGCCTTCCGAGCTGAGCTGCGGCGCTTCTGGGCTTGTAGAGGCGTCACTCCAACGTCTGCCTCCACTGCCTCCGTCCCCACTCCGTCTGTCTGTCTGCCTGTCTGCATTTCCCTCCTCTCTTGAGGGTTCCAGCCACACTGGATCTGGCCCACCCTGCTCCAGTTGGGCCTCGCGGGAACTGTTTGCACCTTCAAGGGCCCCACTTCCAAATGAGGCCACACTCGCAAGACAGGGTTGGGGTTCGCACCCGTCCTTCCTGGGGACACAGCCCACCTGCTCAGTTGCCCCACGATGATGGCGTCTGGTCTGTGAAGAAGGAAGCAAAGTCATCCACGGCCTTGGGGTAGAGGAGGCCGGTGAGCCAGGCACGGGCACGATGGTGGCCGAGTGTGCAGAGACTGAGGCTGCGAGCACGACTGCCGGGTGGGCCGACCTCGGCTGACCCCCGGGTTGGGGTCTTGATCACCCACATTAGACAGGGAGAGAGCGGCACTCAAGGGAAGTGGCCGGTGACGGGGCAGGGACGAGGCGGGGGGATTGCAGGACTCGAGGCCGCTGCAGGGCGGGTGCTTGGGTTACCTGGGCCACACCTGGAGGACGTGGGGCTGGCTGAGGGCTGCCTGTGTCCAGCAGGCCTGGGTGACCCTCCCCTGTGGGTGGCCTTCGATGGGGATGGGGTGGCCACCCAAAGGGGCTGCCCTGGGGCCCTCTCCAACCCACCAGCCCCAGTCCTTGCCTTCTATGGCCCCACCACCCGTTTCCCCCATTTTATGGCTTTGTTTACCTTTCAAATGTCTTAATAAAACATGAAAAAAATATTTATTCTCCGTAGATCAATAATTTACCATGAGTTATGACAATGGTAAATTTTGTCAATTATTCATCACCTATAAAGTATTTATAAATGCAACCTTAATTTAAAGCATCAGCCACGAGGATTCAAATATTAATACAGCCGCTGCCAGTTTAAAGGTGGAGAGCAAGGGCACAGATAACGAGGGTGGCCGGGGGCGGGGGGAGCAGCCGTGGCCACTCAAGTCCAGATGAGGGAGCAAGCCAGGGGCCCAGGAGATGTGACGTGGGGGCGGCCGTGGGCGGGTAGAGGGGCTCGGGCCCCTGGAGCTGGGAGAGAGGACAGCCTTCCCAGGGCCTCGGTCCCTTCCACGGTGGCTCACCCACCTGCTACCACCCACTGAGGCCGGCCAGGCTTCTCCGAGGGGGCGCACCCCTACCTTGTCCACCAGAAAGGGCCCGCCATCCTTTAAAGCTGGGGGTGGAGGGGGCTGCCCGTGTTCACGTCGGGATCAGGTCTGTCTCCCAGGAGGGCACGCGTGGAGCGCTGGCTAGCAGCGCCTTCAGACCCCTTGAGGCTGAGTCTGGCAGAGCAGGGCTGGACTGGCAGTGCCAGGCGTGACCAGGTGGTACCAGCGGAGCTGTATCTCTTCCCCTGCAGCCTTCTTGGGGTTTGCTTCCCCCAGCCTTGGCTGGAGAATTTTCTGGGAGTCCCCATGAGGATGGAGGAGGGCAGGCATGGGTCAGAGGCTGTGCCCTGAGCGAGCCCTGGTGTCTTGGGGTACCTCCCTCGCCTCCGTGCCCACCCATAGGCCCCCATGACTGGGCGAGCCGCAGGTTTTCCTTCGGTGGAGCAGGCCCTGCTTCCCGCTCCGCCACTGCTTCCCTGGGCCTGCGCTGAGCTCGCAGTGGCCCTAGGAATTTCCATCCGGGCATGGGTTGGGTAGAGCTGGCCGCAGGGTCCTGGCCACTGTCCCCTGCCGACCTCGGCCTCTTCCCAGGCCTTGTGGCCTGGCTCTGCTGCCTCTTTGCCCCATGAGCAGCATCTTTCCTCCCACTTCCCGGGAAGCCATGAGAGGCTCTGAGTGCTTGGCAGAGACCCTCTGCTCTCCTGGGCCCTGGGCCCTGGGTGAGGGGCATGAAGCAGCTCCTTCCGTCTGCTGGGTGTCCTTACTTCCCCAGCCAGGGGTCCTGCAGGGCCCTTAGCAACCATCAAGGCTGCGTTGTAGTCAAGAGAGATCAGCTTTGTGGCCATCTGATGGTGAAGGCAGAGGGTGATAACAAAAGCTGTTATCTTTGAGCTGCAAAAACACACCCTGAACTCCAAGCTGGAGCTCACAGCAGCCAAGACTTCCCTGTTCCCGCTACGAGCCAGGCAATCTGACGTGTGCGTCAGAGACCACTCGTGGAAAGCATGTAGTGGCCTGGAAAGTGGGTGCCATCACCTTGACTTGACAGGAAAGAAAACCGAGGCCCAGAGAGGGCCAGCCCCTCGCCCGAGGTCCCACAGCGTGCCCGCAGCAGCGCCCAGTCCAAACCTGGGCGGGACCCCACGCTGGGGCTCGGGCGTCTCTCCATCTCAGGGTACGAGCTGCGCAATGCCCTCATCCAGCCATACTCGGATGGCCTTGATTAGTTAATAGCTGATTTGGCTTTGAGCTGATGTATTTTGATCTTATTATTTCCATGTTAGGAGCCTCCAAATAACCATCGTTTCAATGGTGCCCCAATTAGCAGGCCATTCACAGTGGATTGGAAATTGACTTGCCTAGCCTCTCCATTAGCGCCTGGGAGAGTCTTCCAGCCCTGATGGCTACCCTGCTGGCCGAGGGGGTGGGCTGGGGGCTCAGCTGTGCCCACCTGTCCAGGAGGGGTGTCAGCAGCGGGAGAAACGGCTCTTGCTGGGAACCCTGAGTACTTCTTCACAGCCAGGCGCAGTTGATGGGGGCGTTGCCACGCCTGGGGAGGCGGGGGTCCATGGAAAGGGGCAGACCCAGTGTCCATCCAGCATCTTTTGGAAGCATGGCTCTGCCTTGGCACGTGCATGTTCTCAGTCAGTGTTCCCATGGGCTAGGCCAGGTAGATTCTTGTCCCCGTTTTCTAGAAAACAGGCTCAGAAAGGGGACGTGCCCATGGCCACGCAGCTACTGAGCGGAAGAACCGAAGCCGGGACTGAGGTCCGTGCGTCCTGACGCACTCTCTGCTCCCCCCCCAGGCCCCCTGACCCCCTACCCAGCCAGGCAGCGGCCTGGCCCTGAGCACGGCCCCAGCTCTTGGCCTCAGAATGTCCACGCTGCCTCTCCCCACCTGTAGACTGACCCCGCGTGAGGGCGCATTTTATGTGCCGGCTCAGCTGAGCTGCCGTGTTCAGTTGTTTGGTGTGACGTGGCCTCGATGTGGCTCTGTGGCGTGCTGCACATGGGATGGGCGCCTGCGAGCAGCTGGCCGTAGTAGAGGCCCTTGGCTGATGGGGGTGGGCCTCATCCAGTCGGCTGGAGGCCTTGGCAGGAAAGAACAAGAGTTTCAGAAAAAGAAGAAATTCTGCCTCCGGACGTCAACATCTGCCCCTCTCTGAGTGTCCAACTTGCTGGCCTTCCCGTGGGTTCTGAACTCAGGACTACAGCATGACTCTTACAGGAATTTCCAGTCTGCCCCCTCCCTAGGGACCTCAGACTTGCCAGCTCCCAGAGCTCATGAGATGTCTGCCTGCGTGCCTGCCTGCCTGCCTATGTATGTATGTATGTATGTATGTATGTATGTATGTATGTATGTATCTATCATCTATCTATCTATCTATCTATCTATCTATCTATCTATCTATCTATC